>QRFJ01001066.1:55183-172605 GCA_006176705.1 Cocos nucifera | reverse complement strand
CCGTAATCAGCCCCATGCGGCCCATGACTTGCCAGTATGGCTCTCACTATCCATCGGACGATACCACTCTCTTCGTAACCAGCCCCATGCGGCCCACGACCTGCCAGTATGGCTCTTACTATCCATCGGACGATGCCTCCCTCTCCGTACTGAACTCCATGCAGCCCACGACCTGCCAGTATGGCTCTCACGATCCACCAGACGACGCCTTCCTCTTCGTACCGAACTCCACACGGCCCCAATGACTCTCTGTCAGGCGGTATGGCCGTCACCATCAACCAAGCTCCGCCTATGAAGGACCCTCCAGATATGCTAACTCTAATCTCTGATCTCTCTGATCTCTAAGCTCTCCTCTTCTTCTCCAAGCTCCGGAACTCATTTCCGAGCACTCCATTCCTGTTGGCCAGAGCTGACTTAATCGTCGGAGGGTCCTGCCGGAGCCACCCCACCACCGGCTCTGGACGGAACTTTATTTTGCAGATCTTCGCAGTGACCTCATCGCCTCCACGTCAGCAAACTCCGACGACGACAGATTCTGCGTCAACAGATTGGTGCTAGAGGAAGGGCCACCGCCAAGGTTCTCTTGTTCTTAAGGAGTGTCGACGGCAATCTCTCTGGTGCGTGCTGTGACGACGCAGAGAGAGTCCGGTGGGCCACGCAATTTCCTTATTTTAATGAGTGCTCGACGGGCAATTCTCGTCTAGTGCGGTGGCGGATTGGTTATCATGGACATGTGGTATAGAACCATTCATATCAAGTAAGTAAGTCCAGACGTTCAATATCTTAAGTCTCATAATATTTTTGAAATGTACATTGTTCAAAAGAATCTCCTAAAAGCTCTAGTATGCAGTTCACTCTATTATTACTGAACCCAGTAAAGTATTTTGCATGATACAACCAGATTAAGAACTCCAACTTTACCATTTTTTCATACCTGGGATACAATGGAATATTAGCATCCTCCATCAACTTGCGGACCTTCTTTACATCCTCACTGTTTGTAATTTCACCAACCACAGGATCAGGTATGGATGTAAATGCACCATCATTATGGCCAATAAATGGAAAAATATCATAAACTATTTATTCCACTCTTCCATCATGTTGATTGCCTCCTTGCAGCCTGCCCTCATCATATTGATCCCAATAAATTTCATAAATGGCTTTAAAGCTATAAATAGTGAGGTGATCATTTACATCTTGACGAGGTAGCCACGGCCCACCCATACACTTCTTACAAGAATATTGGATAAGTCTATGGTTCCCAAATTTTTCTATAGCAAAATCAAAAAAATTTTGAATTTCAGCCTCATATTCTGGTGAGAGCCTACTAAACTTCATCCATCTCTTATCCATTTAAAAATAGTGATACTGTAATTAAATCATGTGTGGAACTTAAATTATATACCAATGCATTGTAAATAACTCATAAACCATAACTGACATTAAATATCATTTTCATATACATCTAATTAAATGCATCCTATCATCAACTAATAGATAAACATAGGTCCTATCCCATTTAGAAAATATATTAATTCTATAGGTTCATTATAGTAATCAAACAATATGCAACAGAGATCGAAAAAATTTCAGCATCATTTTTTTATAGTTTTCTCGTGTAGGGAGAACAAAAAAAAAATGTTATCCAAAATTTTTTTTGAAACCCTCAGCATATTGTTTGATTATAATAATTATCTATAAAATTATTTATAATTTTTTAAATTATCCAAATTGGATAATCAATTAATCATTATATATAATTCTTCCATCCATACAAAAAAAATATAAATGCACGAATGTCGAAGATTATATATACTAATCAATTGATGGGTCTATCGTTATGCAATATAATAAATAAAAGCAACAAGATATAAACAGTAATCCAAAAAATATTATGCAATAAATTCTACAACATGAATTATATCCATAAATAATTAAGAAGGAGCAATAAATAATTTTACTTTCTACTAGCGGCTGGGGTTCTTTTGGCAGTCGACATGGCCCATGACAGCAGGCATGGCCCAGAACCCGTCGATGAGGCTGTGAGTTCTCTTAGCAGTCGGCATAGCTAACGACCATCGGTACAGCCCAGAATCCATCGGTGGAGGTTTTCTTATTGATCGGCATGGCTCAGGGCCATCCACGACCATCGACACAGCACAGCCCAAGGCTGCTGGCACAATCCCAGGTCGTCTACAACCATCGATATGATATGGTCCAAAGCTACTGGCATGGCTCGGCCCAGAACCCACCGGCATGGTCCAGAATCAACCTGCAGGAGTTCTCTTATCCGCCGACACGGCCCACAGCCGATGCATAATTATAATATTTTTAATAAATATTTATAATATTTATTATAAATATTATAAATATTATAAATGATTAAAAAATATTACTATAAATTTATTTTTAAAAAAATCATACCTGTGGCTATGGAGAGGAGGTGACATAGAGCTTAGAGGGTCGCCTACGGCGGTGCTAGAGGGAGACGGTGCGAGAGTCACAAGATAGTGAGATAGAGAGAGAAGAGAGAGAATGAGAAAGAGGAAAGAGAGAGAGAAAGAGGGAAGAGAGGGAGAGAAAGATCTAGAGAGTAGGGATGAGGCGGGTCGAGCTGAGGAAAGAGAGGAGAGAGAGAGCAAGGAGGGGGGTGGGTGGGCCGAGGGAAGAGGGGAGAGAAAGAGAGAGAGAGAGTAGGAAGGTTTTGAGGCCAGCGGTCGGGCTGGCCGGGGAAGAAGGGGGAGGTTAGAGAGGTGGCAGAGCCGACAGAAGAGTCGACTAAAAAAGAAAGAGGAGGAGGGGGAGGTGGCGGGGCCGGCAGTCGGGTGTTGCCCAAGGATGGCTACCCAAAAGGGAGGGTAAATTAAATATTTTAAATTTAAACTTAAGATATGAGCAATTCAAACTAATTAAGTATTTAAATGAAACTAGTTATATAATGTACAGTGAATAAAAGTAATAGAGTAAAAGTATATAATCACAAACACATAAATTTTATAGTGGTTTAGTACTAAACTCAGCACCTATGTCCACTCTCCAAGTATACCTCTTGGGAATTCAACTATAATTCTCAACAAGAATTATAGTTCGATTATTTTTTGAGCTCACAATCAAATTTAATTAGTTTTTTCTAGCTCACCAATCAAAATCGTACACGATTATTTTTTGGACTCATAATTAATCCAGTTGGTTTTTCTCGGATCATCAACCAAAATCTTACAAGTGATTATTTTTCTCCAAACTAACAATCAACTCTGATTGATTTTATCCTTAGCTCACTAATCAAACTAATACAATATCCAACTCGAGGCTTGGACCAATCCAAATTTCTTATCCTAAAAAACTTAAAATAAAATATAAAAAATATAATTTAAAACAAACTTTATAAAACCCAAGAGAAGAAAATCTGGATTGCTTTGCTTGTAGGATTGATTTCTTCTCTTTGAATTCTTAAGAAAGTAGAAGATAATCTTCAATAATGATGACCTATCTTCTCTCAGATTTGAGGATGTTGGAAGGATAAAGAATGTCTAAAAATCATTCCTTCCTTACTCTTTTCAGCTCACTCTTCTTGCTTTCTTAATGGATACTCAATAAACACTCCAAAAGTTATCTCTTAATGCTTCAAGTATTTTCTTATATACTCCAGAGGTTTTGCATCATTACAAGTCACTAACATAGTCTTCTGAAGGTAATTTAGCCATTAGAGAAGAGAAAATAGCTGTTAGAAAGCTTATGGGATGAAAAGCTATAATTCTGAAAACTAGCCATTACAGGCACTGGGTTGGCTCAGTTTCAGACTGGATCGGCTTAGTTTATAGCTGGGTTGGCTCAGTCTCATGCATTCTAAAATTTATATTTTCTATGCTTTCTGTCTTCTATTTTCACTGAGACTAGGTCGGCTCAATTTTGGATTGGATCGGCTTAGTATGCGTGCCAAGCTTGCCAAAAATTATTTATCAATTTTTCTTCTCCAATTTTATTTGTAGGCTAGGCTTTCTTTCTTAACTTGATTTAATTCTCATTAAGATGTTGGGAAAGACTTGAAAAATAATGAGCACTTGAAATTTTGAAACTACACATTCTCATAAACATAGTTTGACTTTATAACTTATACTCAAAACTCTTTGTTATCATCAAAATTAATCTTTGGATCAATAATATCTCCCTTTTTTATGATGAAAAATTTTTTGAGTATATGCAAATAATATGTGATGAGTTTCTAAAAGATTATATATTTATAAAGCATGAAACAACTAAACAATGAACATATACTTCATTCTAGTTAAGCTCAAGCATATACTCAATAATAACTCTTCCCCCTTTTGACAACATCAAAAAGTGGTAATCAATAAAATCAATAGAATAAATTTTTCTTTAACAATCCAAAATCAGTAAGCTCCCCCTTAATATTATAATCAATTAAATTTAAATTTTATTCAAAATTTGCTCTCCCTTACTATATGCCAAATTTCTTAATTTTATTTCTTGCCCTTAATGAATTTTATTTCTCATAACCAAATTTATATCACATTATAAAAAATATCACAAGATTTTGAATAATTTAATATGTTAAATTCACTTTCTCCATTTACCAAGTTTTCTCCCATTTTTTGTCATTATAAGTATTTGCTATAATTCAAGGTACCAATTGAGTTTAAAAGTATTTCTTTAACAAGTTTAGTTTATCAAATAAATATGTTAATATTTTAAATTATTCTTAAATTTTAACCATGAAAGCTCATAAATTAATTTTATTCAATATATCTTCAATCATAATCAATTATAATAACATCATCAAAATTGATAAGATAAAATATTGAGTCATTTGACATCCAATTAGTGGTATGATAATCAATCAAAGTATAAGATTATTGCAAACATTGAGATCATTAAAATTTAGTAATTTATAAATTTAGCACTTAAATAGTTTTATATACAATCAAGCTCAATAAATAATCAATATGATATACGATCAATACATCAAACTTTTAATTCATAGAGTGTGATTATTTTAAGCAATGATAAATCATCAAAATCAATCAAACATGCTCAATAATTTTATTAATTAATAATCAAAATATATTTAACAAATAATGATGGCATGATGTAAGAAAAATTTAGATTTTATCAAACATCATCATCCATCCAATTTAATTTCTAAGTTATCCATTCATAATAATTTTTTCTTTTTATTTCATTGGATCCTTAGTATACCTGCAAAATCAATTCATAATTTTTGGTACCCAAGCTTTCTTGGATCCATTGGAGTTAGTGTTCAAGATTTTTTTTGAAATCTAAATTTGTTTCATTAATGTTTGGCTAATTCTTTTAAAGTTATATTTCAAAATTTTATGGTCAATTTGATTACATTTAAAGCATTTGATAGAATAATTTTTAGTTGTGACCCTTGTAAAAATATTTCTAGTATTTTGCTATTTTCTTGAAATATTAAAATTGATTTCTTTTTTATTGAGAATAGCCCCATTAGTTTTTACCAAGAATTAAAGATTTCAAAAGCTAATTATAAACTTTTCAGCAATAGATTTTAAAATTTTAATCTCTCTTCTTAATTTTTTATTTTCTTTCAAGATCTCTTTCTTTTCAATTGAAAGATTTTTATTTTTTTTAGGAAGAATTTTAAATTATCATTTTTCTTTTTAAGCTCAATATTTTTTTTAACTAAAAAATTTTTAGATTTAACTATATTCTTCTTTTTCTTAGTTAGGATTTTAATTTATTTCAAGAAATCTTTCTTTTCTTTGACCATGTTTTCTATTTTTTTCAATAGATCTTCTTTTTCATTTGAAACTTCATTTTTCTTTTCAGTCAAAGTTAAATTAGATTTTCTAAGCTCTTTGTTTTGTAGCCTTATTTTTCTATGTTCATCTATTAACTTATTAAAAGCTTCATATAATTCATTAAAAGAAAATTCAGAGGAGTGTTCATGATATACTTCATCATTTTGAGCCATGACGTAACAACTTTCTATACCTTCCTTCTCTTTCTCATACTCTCTCTTAATCATTATTTTTTTTATTTTGTTTTTTTCTTTTCTTCTTCTTTTCATCTTCATGCATCATAAGACATGAGTTGGGGTGAGCTACCTTTTCTTTTTGGGAGCTTGATATTTTTCTTTGATTTGCTTCCTTAAAAGTAGTTTCTAATTTCTTTCATATTTGATTTATTAAAATACATAAAAAAATATATTAAAAATATTTATGTCTAATGAAAAATAAAATAAATTCATTGCTTTAGCATTTAGTTGGTTCATTTCTTTATCATGCTTAAGTAATGGTTTGAGGATATGTGAGCCATCGATTATAATCTTTCATAAGTTATAATCGTGTGCTTGTATGAAGATACGCATGCATGCTTTCCAATAACTATAATTTGATTTATTAAACATTATGGGTCTATCAATAGAATAGCCTTCACTAAACAAAGAATCTATTTAGATCGTCTAGATTTTTAGCTCTTGACGGTTAGGTCAACAACTAATAACAAAGCACCTACTCTGATACCACTTGTTATCCAAGGATGGCTATCTAAGAGGAGATGAATTGAATATTTTAAATTTAAACTTAAGATATGAGCAATTCAAACTAATTAATTATTTAGATGAAACTAGTTATATAATGTGCAGTGAATAAAAATAATAGAGTAAAAGTATACAATCACAAACATACAAATTTTATAGTGGTTTGATGCCAAACTCAGCACCTACGTCCACTCTTCAAGTATATTCCTTGGAAATTCAACTATAACTCTCAACAAAAATTACAGTCCGATTATTTTTGGGCTCATAATCAAATTTAGTTAATTTTTTCTGGCTCACCAATCAAAATCATACAGGATTATTTTTTGGGCTTACAATCAATCCAGTTGATTTTTTTTGGATCACCAACCAAAATCTTACAAGTGATTATTTTTCTCTGGGCTAACAATCAATCCTAATTGATTTTATTCTGAGCTCACCAATCAAACCAATACAATGTCCAACTCGAGGCTTGGACCAATCCAAGTTTCTTACCTCAAGAAACTTAAAATAAAATATGAAAAATATAATTTAAAATAAACTCTATAAAATTCAAGAGAAGAAAATCTGGATTGCTTTGCTTGTAGGGTTAATTTTTTCTCTTTAAATGTTTGAGGAAGTAGGAGATGATCTTCAATAATGATGGCCTAACTTCTCTCAGATTTGAGAATATTGAAAAGACAAAGAATGTCTGAAAATCACTTCTTTCTTACTCTTTTCAACTCACTCTTCTTGCTTTCTTGATGGATACTCAATAAACTCTCCAAAAGCTATCTCTTAATGCTCCAAGTATTTTCTTATATACTCCAGAGGTTTTCCATCATTACAAGTCACTAACATAGGCTTTTGGAGGTAATCTAGCCATTGGAGAAGAGAAAATGGATGTTGGAAAGCTTGTGGGATGAAAAAGCGGCAGTTTTGAAAACTAGCCCTTATAGGCACTAGATTGGCTCAATTTCAGACTAGGTTGGATCAGTTCCACTGGGTTGGCTCAGTTTATAATTGGGTCGGCTCAGTCCCTTGTATTTTAGAATTTATACTTTCTGTGCTTTCTGTCTTCTATTTTCATTAAGACTAGGTCGGCTCAATATGCATGCCAAGCATGCCAAAAGTTGTTTATCAGCTTTTCTTCTCTAATTTGATTTATAGGCTAGGCTTGCCTTTTTAACTTGATTTAATCTTCATTAAGATGTTGGAAAAAACTTGAAAAATGATGAGCATTTGAATTTTTGGAACTACACATTCTCATAAACATAGTTAGACTTTATAACTTATACTCAAAATTCTTTGTCATCATCAAAATCAATCTTTGGATCAACACTAGGGAAGAAGAAGCAGGTGGGGGAGGTGGCAGGGCCGGTAGTGGGGCTAGCCGGGGAAGAAGGGGCAGGCAAGGGAGGTGATGGAGCTAACGGATGAGCCAGACAGAAAAGGAGGAGGGGAGGTGGCAGGGCTGGCAATCGAAAAAGAAGGGGCAAGTGGGTGAGGTGGCAGAGCCGGCAGCCAAGCCGATCGGCAAAGAAAGGGCAGGCGAGGGAGGTGGTGGAGTCAGCAACCAGGCCAGTTGGGGAAGAAGGTGGAGAGGAGAGAGGCCTCACCGGTGGTGGAGAGGAGGGGGAGAGAGCTTGGAGGGAATAAATTTAGGGGTGGGATTTGGAAAAAATAACCTAACTTATTGCAGTAGTTTTTGAACCGCTGCCATAGAAAGAAGATGGAGAGGGGAGGGGCCTCACTGGCAGTAGAGAGGAGGGGGAGAGAGAGAGAGAGAGCTCGGAGGAAATAAATTTGGGGGAAAAATTTTAAAAAAAGTAACCTAACTTATGGAAGCAGTTTTTGAACTGCTACCATAGGTCTATAGCAGCGGTTACTGAAAACCGCTGCCATAGATCTATGATAGCGGTTAGAAAATCATTGCTATAGATATGTCTTCACCATTCAATATTTAAATAATATCCATCTTCATCATTTATGATCTAAATAATTATCATTAGAGTATTGTCAAAAAAAATTGCCTCAATATGATAGCCCTAGCTTCATCGATCAATAAAATTTGATCTCAACGACCACGAATGACGGCACAATGATCTGATAAATGAAGACCACCAATAGATCCAAAAATCTGCAACGATGATCTTGGTGCCATTTATATCATACTATCAAAGTTTTACTTCAATCGAATATCGTTATCATGATTAATTTAGTACGAAATGATTTCGATCCTTAAATAAGAAACGAGTGATCAAAGGATCAGATGGCATCCGATTATAAGATAATTTTTTAAATAAATGATCTTGGCTACTACTTTAATTATTTTTATGGTAGTGATCATAAAATTTAAATCACAGATCTAAGAATGATCCAAAACTATACGTCGCTCGATACCTGTTCTTAAACTCCTTTGGTAATTATGCTTGTGCTTTTTGCAAAATTTATTTAACATGAGCAGTTCATATAGAAATGATTTGAATTTTATGTTTATCACTATATAAAATGATTAAAATTATAGTCAAGATCATTTAACTAAAAAATTATCTCATAATCGAACACCATTTGGCCTTTTGATCACTTATTTCTCATTTAACAGTCGAAATTATTTCGTACTAAATTGATCATGATAACGATATCCGATTGAAATAAAATTTTGATAGTATACTACAAATATCATTAAGATCATCGTTGCAGGTTTTTGGTTTCATCGATAGTCTCTATCTATCAGATCATTGCATCATCATTCGTGGTCGTTGAAATTAAATTTTATTAATCGATGAAGGTAGAGCTACCAAATCAAGGTGATCATTTGTGACGATACTCTAATGATAATTATTAAGATAATGAATGGTGAAGATGGACATTAAATTTTAGAATTATATAATATTTAGAAAAAAAATATGAAAAAAGATATGACAGCAGTTATACAGAATTGTTGCTATAGACTGAACCTATAGCAACGATTCTATTTAACCACTGCCATAGGTCAACCTATGACAGTGATTTTGATTAACCATTACCATAGGTCCAATCTATTGCAGCGGTTATAGTTAACCACCACCATAGGTCCGACTTATGGTGGATCTATGATAGTGGTTGATTAACTGCTGCTATTGGTGAGACATATGATAGTGATTATTATAAACCACTACTATAGACTAGATCTATGATAATGGTTAATTGAAATCGCTGCTATAGATCCAACCTATGACGGCGGTTATAGAGAACCGCTGCTATAGGTCGATCTATGGTAGTGGATTAGTATAACCGCTGCCATAGATCTGATCTATGATAATGGTTCTGTATAACTGCTATCATAAACTCTATGATAGTGATTTTCAAAACTACTATAATGGTATATACTATTGTAGTCCTATTCTGTAGTAGTGATCCAAAAAATTCTTATTAGTGTTGGCCTCAAGAGATGATAAGTACTATAAATTCATCAATCCATAAATTTATCAATAAAAATATTAATATATCAATTAATTTATATTAATTTTTAAGAATTAATGATCAATTTATATATATTTTTGAGAAATTAATATTTTTATTAATTAAAAATTAATTAAAAAAATAATAAAAATTAAAAATAAAATTTTATAATTAATAAAAAGAACTTATTTTTTTGGTCACAACGAAATAAGTTTGAAGTAAAATGAAGCTAAAATGGACTAGATATAAAATTTTAAAGATAAAAAAATATTAATTAATTAAATAAAAAAATAAAAATGGCTCAGTCTGCTCAAGCCGTCGCGTTCAAATGCACCGAGCCAAGTCGACAAAGCCAGCGTGCCAAGCCAACCATGCTAGCCAACTCAACCGTGGAAGCCGTCAACCGATCCACAATCCAGGCGTGGACTGCTAGCTCAACAGAAACCGACGAATCACGAAGCAACACATGGTGGACCTAGACCCTTAAAGGATTCATAGAAAATTTATCGCGGCTTATAGGGCATTTTGAACTTTTCACTCAATGACAGGAGGCGCTGATTCATTATGGTGTGCGGTGCAATCGGTCTACGCGGTCTATGGGAACAGTAATTGCGCAATCATGCGGCTTTGATTGCTTGCGATCAAGATTGAATGGAGGAAATTTTCTACTTCAGGCTTCATGCGGATTGCCATCCAACGGCAGTGCTCGATCCAGAGGATGATCTGACGGCGGAGAGAGCTCCCGATGATGATCAGGACTCCAAACGCGCGATCAGCGACCAAATTTTTCCATCAACATACGATCAACAGTCAAAATTTAATTCAACCTGATTTGGGCTGATACACATCCAATTTTGATATTTTTTGAACCGTTTGATCCATATCTGATGGCCAAATTTCATCCAGAATAACAAAATTCATCCAGGACTCCTTTTAATCCGATTTTCACTCGGATTTCTCTATATTTTGACGATCAAAGACCTCCTTAGTCCCACATTGCCTCCAGAAAAAGTCTCCAATCCTCCTAACTCTATAAACAAGACCCCAGACTTTCAGAATTCATAATCTTCGATCAAGGTGAAGCTTTGGTATAGGGTAGAGCCACGCTTTGAATTAGAGACTGCTTCAAAGCAACGGATGCCGAGAAGAAGAGCTGGACTTCTACACCATCTTTCTGCCAATGCCGATCCAAGATCAAAGATCAGCCTATTTTATCTTTTTAAATTTTTATGTATTTAAATTATGAACTTTTTAATTAATACAATATTTATTTTTATGATCTTTAATTTTATGCTCTTTATTTTTATTGTAATTTAATTTTTATACTTTAATTATTACTTTTTATTTTATTATAAGTAGATGCTAAGATCTAACTAGTAGATCTTAGTATCAAGTTTAAATTTCTGCATCTTTTAATTTTTACTTTTTATTTTTCAACTTCATATTTGATTTCAAAACTCTTTTTTTTTTTTTTTTTTATAAAAATCAAAAATTTTAAATCTAAAAATACTATCTTTTCTGTGGATTCGACCCGACTCACTGCTATCTATGTATTTTTAATTATTTTAAGAAGTCAGATTAAACTAATAAACATGGTGTTTTAATGATAACATCACACTTTTATCAAGTTTTTGGCATCATTATCGAAAAAGGCATGGATATTAAATTTTTGATCTCTTTGATTTTTTTGTAAATAAATTATAAATAAAATTTTTATTTTCTTATAAATATTGCTTGCTAACTTTTTTTTATTTTGCAAAAAAAGAGGTTAAAGAGCAAAAAGAACCAAGGTAAGAAACAAATCATTTAGTTTTGCTTGGTGAGATCAATCCTAACCCTAGTCCTTTTCTCTTATTTATTTATTTATTTATTTATTTTATTTTTAAATTAAATTTAAAAAAATATATCCACTTAAATCTAATTAAAAATCTTATGACCAGATTAGAAATCCTAACTACTTAGAGCATGCATCATATTAGTTTTATTTTTATTTTATTATTTTTTTCTTTGATGATCACTAGAGATAAGGTAAGCTCTTAAGTTTAATCAATTTTATGCATCTACTTTAGTTGCATAGAATCTCTTGTTGAAAGTAATTGTGCATATGCATCTTTAAATCAACTTAAGGGCATAACTCAATTAATCAAGATAAGATGGGAATTTGATCATCCTTTCTTGGCCCACAAATAACTAACCAATTTTCTGCATTGACCTAAGCCTTTAATTTTAAAATCAATTAGACATCAGTCCTAGGAACTCGAGCTCATTAGGATAAGAAATTCTAAGAGTTGAACCAGGTTAGGGTTAGTCAATTTGACGGTGTCTAGAAAAGTGATTCAGGAACGACTGGGCCCGAAGGAAAGTGGTTTCTAATTGGTTCTATTAGCTTACTTGATCAAGTATAATTGGTGTCTAAGGCAAGCAATGGGGGGACTTCCACTGATCTTATACTTACCTGACCAGTTGATTGGCTGATCCTACACTTGGAGTGCTCGAAGACTGACTTAAAATAGTTAGGAGTTGTCTAGGTCTAGGCTGATCTTAGGTTAGGATTAATTTATTTGAACCTTGTTTGAAAGTAAAAATTTTTACTTTAGGTATTTTCAATCTCTATTGCCCTGACATAAGGTTGCCCTAGCATAATGGAAAGTTATGTTGCATGGTTGTCCTAAGGTATGAAAAGGTTGAATTAACTTAAAACTTAAAAAAGAGAGTTTAAAAAAATTAAATTAAATTAAATTAAAAAAAAGATTAAGGATATTGAGAATATAGTGAATTCTCCAACATCCATGTAGAGAAGGATTTCAGGTCGACTAGTCAAAATGGATTTAGTTCCTGTTTCAAATCCTACAACCTCAACATCCATAATGGATTTAGCAAATCAGCCTCAGCCTCAAATCCTTAAGAACTTATGTTATCCAATTAGTTCCGTCCAACTCTCTTGCATCAGGTTGCCCTAACCCACAGCAAATAATTTTGAAATTAAACCTCAAATCATTAACATGCTTCCAAAATTCATGAGAATAGAGGATGCATATATATTCATTAGAAAATTTGAAGAGGTTTGTGTAACCATGAAACTACAATAATTATCAGAGGATGAAATCAAACTAAGATTAATCAATTATGCCTTTAAGGATAATGCCAAAAAGTGGCTTTATAGTCTTCCAAATCAATCTATCATGAACTGGGAGAGCTTTGTGAGAATATTCTTAAAAAAATATTTTTCACATCATAAAATAGCTAGAATTAGAAATGAAATAAACCAATTCTATCAACTAGCTAGTGAATCATTTTGGAAATACTTCGATCGATTAAAGAACCTTTTGACCCAATGCCCACACCATGGAATAGAAACTTGGAGGCTATGCCAAATAATTTATGAAGGGTTAGATTCAAATTCTCGAACAATGCTAGAGTCCATATGCTAGGGGCAATTTATGTACAAAGAACCAAATGAAGCCTGACAATTTCTAGAAGACCTAGCCGAGAAAAGTTTACAATGGAAAATAATTAGGAAACCAAAAAAATTCATACTTTCAAGAGGTGGAATATACCAAATTCAAACTTTCCTAGTTGCAGAAGTTAAAATTGCAACTTTGACACGTAGGTTAGAGGCTTTAGAACTTCAGAGACCAGCCAGTGTAAACCAAGTATTTGCACCCATGTGCAATGAGTGCAATGCACCAGACCATGTCCTTGAGGAATGTTCCCTCCCAATGAACTAATTAGATAATGGATGTGCACAAGTGAATGCCACATATCAGAGACCGTTGAACAATTCCTATGCACCCACTTATAATCTAGGTTGGAGGAATCATCCAAATTTTTCATGAACATAAAATCTAAATATAGGCGGTCCAAGTTTCAATCAGCAGAACCCAAGGCCTAATCCTGTGATAAACATCCTGCCACCACTAGGCTTTAATATTAATGAAAAGAAACTTAGTTCTTTAAAGAAAAGCCTAGAAGCCCTAGCCAAATCTAATGCTGACACCAATGCCACCTTAAGCAATTTCATGCAAAATATGGGCCAAATTATGAATTCAAATTCTCAAGCCATAGCCCACTTAGAAATGCAAGTGAGTCAGCTAGCATCTACCATAAGTGAACATGAATGAGGTAGGCTACCTAGCCAACCTGAGCCCAACCCAAGGAATCAAAATGGTAGACCATCCCAAGAAAACTAGGTTAATCAAGTTAATACTATTCATTCCTTGAGATCAAAAAAATAAGTGGATAATAAGGTAGATACACCTGACACTAGAGAAGACTTGAGTGCTGAGTTTGTTGAGCCACCTAATGAATAATCTACCTTACAAACTCAAGCTCATGAAACTAATAGTGCACCAAACAAGATGCCCACAATCTCTAGAGCTTCTTTTTCGAATTGATTAAGGTTTAATAAATAATCAGAATATTTAGATAAAATGTTAGAGATATTTAAGCAAGTTCAAGTAAATATTTCTCTACTAGACATGATCTTACAAGTTCCGACTTATGCCAAATTCTTAAAAGACCTTTGCACCAAGAAAAAAATATCTAATGTACCAAAGAGAGCTTTCTTAGTAGCAAGTGTGAGTTCATATTTGTTAAGTCATATGTCTATAAAGTACAAAATAATTTCATGTGTCATAGAAAAAATCTACATTAAGAAGGTGTTACTTGATTTAGGGGCTAATATAAATATTTTGCCCTATTCAATTTATGAGCAATTAGGATTGGAAAAGCTTCAACCAACAGGGATCACATTATAATTAGGAGACCGATCTTTTAGGATCCTCAAGAAAATGGTAGAAGATGTTTTGATTAAGGTTGAAAATTTTATCTTTCTAGTTGATTTTGTCATTTTGGAGACTGAGCCAATATCAAATCCTAAGGATCAAATCTCAGTGATTTTAGGAAGACCATTCCTAGCTACTGCTAATGCTGAAATCAATTATCGAAATGGACTTATGAAACTATCTTTTGAAAATATGACTATTGAGCTGAATATTTTCAATTTAGAATAGGAATCTACCAAGCATGCTAATGTAAGTATAGTCCAAGATGAAATTTATGAACCCATGGACATTAGCGATGAGAAAGTCGATCTTGAATCTAGTATCTGACCAATTCATGAATATGAGAACCTAAATAAAATACTTTGAGATAATAAAAATGGTCAGAGATGGGAGCCTCCCATTGAACCACTCATAGAAATAACTAAACCATCACCTGAGTCATCACAAGAAGAGGCACCCAAAGTAGAGTTGAAACCCCTCCCTGAGCAACTCAAGTATATATATTTAGGTCCAGAGAAAATCTTGCTTGTAATTGTTGCATCAGACTTGAATCCTAATCAAGAGGCATATAATGAAGAGTCAATGAAGTTATTTAAGCAAGATCATATTAATTTATCTTTAGAATTAAAACCACCTTTAGTCATCCTTCTAGCACCCATTGAATCAAACTTAACTCATAATTCAAAAACTCCATTCATGAGCATTTTAGAAGAACGAATAGGAGAAATTGTTAATAAACATGGATCTCAAAATGGGGTCACAAATTATGTTCTCCTAATTAACAATAATTATATCAATAAAGAGATCATAAACTATCTTCTTGAGATTGGTAATTCAAAATCATTAAAATTTATCAATCCAGTATTTGACATAGGATAGTAAGCTGCATTATATCTAACTGAAGATGATAAACTTAGCACTTGTTGAAAGATAACCCAATATTTAATTTTTATTTAATTTATTTTTTTAGTTTATTTTATTTTTAGAATATGTTGAATAAGTTGGAGGGAGAGTCCAAATTTTCAAAGACATATGCTGGACCAAAAATATACTGAGTCAAATATATTCTTTCATGTTATTTATTATATCCTTTATTTTTTCTTCTCCATTGAGGATAATATCGATTAAGTTCGAAGGGAGAAAAAAATAAAAATTTTAAAATTTTAAGTTCTCAAAAAAGTTAGTATTTAGTATTTAGACACCTGATTATGCTTAAGAATCGATTTAAACTAAGCATTTTTAAAAGAAAATTGATACACAGATCAGAGAATCTATGAGATATTGAGAAATCAAGTATTAAGAAAATTCAATAAAAAGTTAAGTCTAGAATATAAAAAGTTTTTTTTTAGCATTTCTAATTTTTCTACTAGCATCAAAAAAAAGTCTACTTTTTATAGTTTTTATGTAGGATAACTATACATTTTTTCATATAAAAATATTTTAAAATAGTTTTCAAGTACTTCTTACTGAGTAACCGGACCTCTTTGCCTAAGCAAGCATTGAGTTTCGCATCAAAAGTTGGGAAGAACAAAAAAGCTCGTTATAAAGCTAGTCTTAACTCGTAGCCTGTTTGATTCGAGCTAGTAAGTCCGAGGGGTATTCCATACCTAGTGTCCTAAAGTCAACTGGTTTGAAAGTCATTGGCTCAAGACTCGCTACATGGATCAAATAGGAAGCTTAAGGGATTAAGATACTCAATAGTGGTATAATGTTAAAAATTAAAATTTTAAAAAAAAATATTGGTTTTTCATCGAATAATCGGATCCTATTGCCTAAGTAAGCAATGATATTCACAGCAAAAAATGAGCAATATCAAAATAAAAATTAATAAATAAAGAGCGAAAGTAGCAATACACTTGCCTATATAAAAGTTTAGATAAATCAAAGATAAAGATAGGATAATTTAGAAAAAAATTAAAAAAATTTAATATTCTTTAATTTTTTTATTGATAAGTATTAATATCCTAATGATATACCTCACTTATACTCTACTAAATATCAATTGCCATTTTGAAAACTGCTTAGATAAAATTCAAAACTCTAAAGTTAAAAGATATTTAAAACTAAATTCTTTCTTTACTCGAGGATGAGCAAAGCTTAAGTTGGATGGTGTGATAAGTACCATAAATTTATCAATAAAAATATTAATTTATTAATTAGTTTATATTAATTTTTAAGAATTAATGCTCAATTTATATACATTTTTAAGAAATTAATATTTTTATTAATTAAAAAATTAATTAAAAAATAATAAAAATTAAAAAATAAAATTTTATAATCAATGGAAAGAGCATATTTTTTGATCATAACGAAACAAGTTTGAAGTAAAATAAAGCTAAAATAGACTAGATAAAAATTTTTAAAGATAAAAGAAAAATATATTAATTAATTAAATTTAAAAAAAATGGCTCAATCGGCTCAAGCCGTCGTGCCATATCAACCGACGCGTCCAAACACGTCAAGCCAAGTTGATAAAGCTAGCGCACCAAGCCAGCCACGCTAGCCGACTCAGCCGCAGAAGTCGTCAGTCGGTCCACGATCCAGGCGTGGACCGCCAGCTCAGCAGAAATTAATGAATCATGAAGCAACACATGGTGGACCTAGACCCTTAAAGGATTCACAGAAAATATATCATGACCCACAGGGCATTTTGGACTTTTCAATCAGCGATAGGAGGGGCTGATTCATTGCAGTGTGCAGTGCAGCCGATCCATGTGGTCCATGAGAACAGTAATTGCACGATCGTGTGGCTCTGATTTCTTACGATCAAGATCGAATGATGGAGGAGATTTTTTACTTCAAGCTTCATGTGGATCGCCATCCAACAGCAGTGCTCGATCCAGGGGATGATCCAATGGTGGAGAGAGCTCCCGATGGTGAGCAGGACTCCAAATGCATGATTAGTAACCAAATTTTTTCCATCAATGTGCAATCAATGGTCAAAATTTAATCTGACCTGATCTAGGCTGATACACATGCAATTTTGGCATTTTTTAGACTATTTGATCCATATCTGACGGCCAAATTTCATCCAGAGCAATAGAATTCGTCCAGGACTTCTTTTAATCCAATTTTCACTCGAATTTTTCTATATTTTGATGATCAAAGACATTCTTAGTCTCACATTGCCTTCAGAAAAAGTCTCCAATCCTCCTAGCTCTATAAATAAGACCCCAAACTTTCAGAATTCGTAATCTTTGATCAAGATGAAGCTTTGGTATAGGATAGAGCCATGCTTTGGATCAGAAGCTGCTTCAAAGCAATGGATGCCGAGAAGAAAAGCTGGGCTTCTACACCATCTTTCTACCAATGCTGATATAAGATTAGAGATCAGTCTATTTTATTTTTTAAAATTTTTATGTATTTAAATTATAAACTTTTTAATTAATGTAATAGTTATTTTTATGCTCTTTATTTTATTATAATTTAATTTTTGTACTTTAATTATTACCTTTTATTTTATTGCAAGTAGATACTAAGATCTAACTAGTAGGTCTTAGTACCAAGTTTAAACTTTTGCATCTTGTAATTTTTACTTTTTATTTTTCGACTTCACTTTTGATTTCAAAACTCTTTTCTTTTTTTTTATAAAATCAAAGATTTTAAATCTAAAAATACTACATTTCTTATAGATTCGATCTGACTCACTGCTATCTATATATTTTTAATTATTTTAAGAAGTCAGATTAAACTGATAAATACGGTATCTTAACGACAACATCGTGCTTTTATCAAGAGACTCAAGGCATGAAGCTTCAAAACCCATTCCGATAACCAATGCCATGAGAAATGCAGGAGTTCTCCCTACTTCCTTTGCCCGAGCCAAAAGAATGCCTCAACCTTGAAAGTGGGGGAAAAGTGATATAACCTAAGGTGGACCATCTACTGTAGCGCTGACAATCTAGTGATAACCCGATGCATGTTCTTAGTAGAGGGTGATGGAGCGATGGTCTGACTCCTGCCATCTAATCTTTTATAATCATGTCATAGTAGTTCTAGAGCCTTCTGCCCACAAGATGATGAGTGGCCCAGCCACTCGCTCCTCCACTCCCTCCTCCACTATGTAGGATCCGTGATCTCAACAATCTTAAGACCTGTGTGCCAGAGCATATCTCCAAAGTTGTTATTCTTTGATGGACGGTGCATGTCTCCGAAAGCGATAGGTGCCTACTTTCATCTATAAAATCTTTTTTTCTAGAATCCTCTAGGTAAATGAAGACCTATCTTGCATACCCTCTCTCGGAGATAGACTCCATAGGTATTGAAATCTGGCTCCTCCATAGAGCTCTGAGTTCTTCATTCTCCATCTTTCATTCTCAATTATACGTTACCAGATTTCTATGCTTCATACTTGACACTGTCTCTCCTCTCCATGCACCAGCTAGACCTCTTCTATTTACTTTTGTGGGAGACTAACTTAGGCATCGGAGGATGCACCGCTAGAGAATCTTCCAGTAAGAGGATCTTTCTATCTTTGGTGGTTTTGTAAGACCGGCCTAAGGGATCGATCGAGGATCCAGCACCAGCACCTAGCTCCACATATCTTGACTGGTCATCCTGTGACTACCATTCTTTTTTGACTCCAACTCAGCAGTCTAAGCCAGCTCGACTTTCTGATGGCAACAAGTTTCTTTCATTATCTTTCTTTTCTTGGACATAGTTCACGATTACTGGTTGAGATGGACCATAACAAGTTTTTTTATATAACATGCTAAAAAAAACAACAATAATAATTAATTATTGCTTAAAGTCTCCTTAGCCTGATACTGTAATAAAATAAAACTCCTAATTTTTACCCACTTGAAGGAGATATTACGGATGGGGCTATTGTAATAACCCACCTAAAAAATATTAATAAGAAAGAAAGGAATTTGGCTAGCATGTGTGATGTACATGCTGGAATTAGCGTGGAGCGGCTAGGGGGGACACAAAAGAACTCTCGAGGGAGTTCCTCTCCGATATCCCACTCAACTCGGAAAACCATGAAAATCGAACTCGAAATTTTTCCTGATGAAGATCTATTTGAAGGCCTTGATCTCCTAAGATTTTTCTCACAAAATCATCATCAAAAATCCCTTTGATTTCTTCCTATTACTGGCAGATCATCCTTGCTTCGGCCGCCTAAAACTGGATCAAAGCCTATCAAAAATTAGGTAAATTTCTTCTTCCACCTTCCCTCAATCTTCTATAGGTTTTCATCTTGAGTTTTGTCAAATTAGTTGTGGCAAATTTTTTGAAAAACCTTCTAATTTCAAAACCTCCTATTTTGTCAACTTGTTCTTGATTTTCGCATCGCCATGGGCCATCGTCGGTCATCGGACCTAACCGATTGTCCCTGTCTGGGACTGCCCTTCTGGCCATAAGCATGGATGGCTAGGAGGAGGACCTCCCAACTTTGGGAACAAGGGGGCAGTAAAGCTCCCCTATGCCATTAATAGGAGAGGAGGAAGGAAGAGGACCCATGGGTCCTCTGTTCCATGAGGGAAAAAAAAGAAAAAGAAAAGAAAAGGAAATGAAAAAGAAAGAGAGAGTTTTCTCTCTCTTTTCTCTCCCCTTTCTCTATCTTTTTCTCTCTACTTTCTCTCTTTATCATTTTCTTTCTACTTTCTCTATTTAAAATTTTTTTCTCTAGACTTTTTCTCTCTCTTCATGAATTTTTCTCTCTCTTGAAGTCTTATGGACCAGTGGAGGGTTCAGGTAGTTGGGCAAACTTAGATCATTAGGAGGGGTCCTGGATTTATAATATTAGGATTGTTCACCATAATTTTTCACTGTCACTAATTTTTTATGATTTTTATATTTGATCCTAATTATGTAGATATGCAATTATTTGTACGATAAGATATCAAGTGAAAATATCCTGATCTCGAGTTCGTAGATTGAATGGTTGATCAATAGCTGTACTTGAGTTTGAGATCGATAAAGATGAAAATCTTTTTACATGATTACTTGTATATATATTTTTGTATCATGTTTGATAATTTTGACTTTATTTGGATATATAATTTGAAATTATATATGTATCTCATATTGACTATTCTGATCGTTGGAAACATGACATCTAATATTTTGAAATTGAGAATGATACGTAATACAAAATATTGAATGATCTATTAAATGTGAAAGAAGATTTGGACTAACCGTGATGTGTGGATTACCGGTCATGGGCCGAATTATGATATCTTTGATTGTCAGTCATAGACCAAATTATGATACCCTAGTTTGCCACCGTAGGTCGAATTGCGGATATTCTGAATTGCCATCATGGGCTAAAGTGTAGTTATAAGAGATTGCCACTACAGGCCGAATCACAAATATTTTGGATTGCCACCGCAGGCCGAAGCATAGTTATGATAAATTGCTATTATGGGCTAAATCGTGGATATTTTGATTTGCTACTGTAGATCGAAGCGCAGTTATTATGGGTTGCCACTATAGGCTAAAATGTAATTATGGTTTATCAGTCACGAATCGAATCGTAATCATTATTAGTCTAAACTAAAAGACAATGCTTGATTTAGAAAACATTGACGAAATATGAAAGATAAGTTATATGAATTTATATGTAATATTTACGATAAATTTATAATAATATATAATTCTTAATATTTATATTTATATAATTATTATGGATATGAGGTTTTGTGGCTTATGATATCTTTTCGATATAATTTATTCATTACGTTTGAATTGTATTATTATTATATTAGCATATGATAGGATTCTTACTGGGCTGTAAAGCTCACAATTCTTCTTTTCTTTCTTTTTTAGAATTTTAGGATATATGATTTTTGGATGATTCTAATCTGAACTTTGAGTAATGGAGTAATTTTATAGATTTGATATATTCTTAAGGATCTCATTCTAAGAAGTATGTGGCTATCACGTATCTGATCCTGATGATTGATTCAGAGCATGATAGTTATCAACCCTATAAATATCAATAGCTTACAATCAAAATCTTTTACTTTTTTTTTATAAAAAAAAATTTAATAGAAAAAAATAAAAAAATTAAAGATATTACGAAAGTTCAAGAAACATCAAAGACACTCATATTGTACAAATAAGTTCTGCTGAAACCCTTTCTCCTAACAAAAAGTCCAATTAAAGTCATGGAAGTTACGTACACGTTTTTTTAAGAGAAAACTGACGGGACTGTTGCGTTTGTTGACTTTGGAGGACTTTTTTCAGATACGAGACGCTTGAACACGGCACCGTGGACCTTAAGAGGGTATACACTTACGCAGAGGTAGAAAGGCTCGACCTTGACTCTTAAGATATCCATACTTCATGCTTCGTATAAATATTAATGCTTGGCTAACTCCACGTTAAAGCAAAATAATTGAGCATTCTCCCCCAATGAAGCTTTACCACCACTTCAATGGCCACTCATGGTGTGCACTGTTGTTCCGGGTTTCATTTGTTGCAGTCCTGTGCATTAATGGCTTTCGCAGTTT
This sequence comes from Cocos nucifera, assembly GCA_006176705.1. NCBI lineage: Eukaryota > Viridiplantae > Streptophyta > Magnoliopsida > Arecales > Arecaceae > Cocos > Cocos nucifera. Next base: position 150,400 of record QRFJ01001066.1, on the reverse strand, counting down.
TGGGTGTCCTTTAGAGGAGTATCAAGCACTGATGGAGATCAGATCTTCCCTCCTTCGCGACCATGGCACCTCCCTTCCTACATGGGGAAGGGGAAGAGATTGTTGCCTCTGGGAAAGAGTGAGATGCAATAACAGCACAGGACAAGCGTCTGAGCTCGTTCTGTCAAACCTATCAGAATACGGCCCAGTGCCAAATGGAACCCATATCCATCAATTTCACGAATGGCAATTGAATTTTAGCATTATCTCCTCCTTTCATGAGCTTCGGCAGCTTCACTTATCTGGAAGTCGAATTGTAGGCTCCTTGGAGCATATGGGTAACACTCACCTTCTCCTTCAAACTAGTTATTCATCCAATATTTAGTTTAAAGTTGAAACAATTAATACTTATTTCTGTGAAATAAGAATGTATTCATATGCTTTATCCTATTTTGTTGTCGTTAGTAATTTAATCTTAAATATAGAATGAAATTCCTCTTTCACTAGAAATTTTATACTTTGCAGACTTCTCCGGATTAAAGAACTTGGAAATTCTTGATATCGACTCTAATGGTCTCACGGGAAATATTCCGTTGTCCTTCACAAGTCTATCTTCGCTCAGAGTTTTGAAATTGGGAAACAACTTTCTAAATGGCAGATTTAATGTGGAAGGTGTGAACTTATAAGCCTCTAGAAACAGTTTATCCAGAGAATATAACACTTTAATATTTTTCTTGCTTATTTACGTCTGCGGCTTTCTATTCCAGGCCTGCTAGGATCGCAGAAGCTTAGAGTGCTTGATCTTGGACTTAATCTGCTCACAGGAGGGATACCCATAGCTTTGGGAAATCTAACTTCCCTTAATGTCCTACGTCTGGATAGAAATCTTCTATCGGGTTTGCTTCCTTCGCAAGGTATAATTTTCATTAGTTTGACTGATGATTTTCTCATATTATGGAGTAGTATTCTTAATCTCTCCTATTGTTCTATCTTCCTAGTGATCGATGGACTGCAGAATCTGCACGAGTTGCAGCTCCAGGATAACCAGTTCAATGGAAGTCTTCCTTTATCTACAGCAAAACTTGTTTCCCTTCAACATCTTGACCTTTCTAATAACTTAATGGAAGGGAACATTCCACCATACATCTTTGAAACTCTTACCTCACTTGAGTATCTAGAGCTTTCTCACAACAATTTTGATGGGCATGTCTCTTTCCTCTCTTTTGCCAACCTTTCAAAACTCGAAGCAGTTATACTTTCAAACAATGAGCTAACCGTACATCTTGATGGTGGAAAGTTTGTTCCATCCTTCCAACTGCGGCTTCTCATGCTGTTAGGTTGTAATCTTGATGCCGATGCCTTAGCCACACCATCCTTTCTTTCTTCTCAATACAATTTAGAAATTCTTGATCTTTCTCAAAATAAACTAATCGGAAGCTTCCCCAACTGGCTGTTCATAAATCAAACTAAACTGAAGTACCTCAACTTGAGAAATAACTCACTGACAGGTGCACTTCATTTGCTAAATCATCCCAGAGAAAGCATGATTGCGGTTGATCTCTCCATGAATTTCCTTATTGGATCAATACCAGAGAAGATTGGCATGATATTTCCTCAATTGATAGCTCTGGATTTATCCTCAAATTATATGAGTGGAAATATACCTTCTTCATTAGGCAACCAAAGTCAGTTGGGATTCATGGATCTATCAAGTAATAAGTTGTCTGGTGAAGTGCCGACTCAGCTGATGACCAATAGTACTCAACTGTCTGTCTTGAAGCTCACCAACAACAATCTAGATGGCAAAATTTTTGGTGCAAATTATAGTCATCCTTCGCTTTCAACTATTTATCTTGATGGAAACAAGTTCACAGGAACATTGCCAGGTGACTTACCAGACCTTCCGCAGTTAACTATAATAGATGTTCACGACAACCAACTGTCGGGAATTATTCCAGAGATCGGTAGGCTTGCTTCTAGTCTGAATACACTTAAGAGGAAACAACTTCCATGGCCAAATTCCTCATGATTTATGCAATCTAACGGTGCTTAGTGTGTTGGACATCTCCCATAACAACTTCTCTGGATTGTTGCCCAGTTGTTGGGGAAACTCCTTGTCATACTTGGTATATCTCAACCTGGCTGGGAATGCTTTTACAGGAACAATTCCAAATATATTTTTCAATATTACAGAACTTATAACATTGGATGCCAGAGATAATCGCCTCTCAGGTCAACTACCGAGCCAGATTGGAGATGGAATGCTTTTGGAGATTCTTATTCTGCGAGGCAATCTGTTAGAAGGCCCAATGCCTAATGAGTTTTGCAAGCTGCAATCTTTGCACCTGCTAGACCTTTCACAGAACAACCTTTCTGGATCAATACCATCATGCCTTAGCGAAATGCAGTTCAAGAATATGGAGTCTGACTACACATCCAGGCTTGTAGACATGGGGCTCTTTGGCCACTCCTCCTATACGGTTTCGGTTTCCAACTCTTTGAATACATCTATAGATCTCTTCATTGATTCTGACGAGCAAATACCAGTAGCATTCAACACCAAAGGCAACTCTTATGCCTACTTAAGAGATCAATTATCTTTGTTGAGTGGAATCGATTTGTCGGCAAATACATTTACAGGAACAATCCCGCCTGAACTTGGAAATCTTTATGGAATCATATCACTGAATCTATCCTTTAATCAGCTTACAGGTCCTATTCCTGACACTTTCTCGAACCTTGATCAGATCGAGACACTAGACTTATCTCATAATCATCTGAGCGGTGTGATACCTACGCAACTGGACCAACTGGAGTCTTTGGAGGTCTTCTCTGTTGCTTACAATAGCTTATCTGGATGTACACCAGATTTCAAAGGCCAGTTTGCCACCTTTAGCGTGAGTAGCTATGAGGGTAATAATGGATTACATGGGCCACCACTAGACAAGACTTGCACATCAGACTCAATTCCAACTGTGCCACCTAAAGTAGATGAAACCAAAGAAGATAGCAATGTGGAGGATGATGCCATCTTCTTTGCAATACTTGCAGCTTCATTCGTGGCTGGCTTCTGGGGTTGTATTGCTCTATTGTCATGTCATCCCACTGGGCAGCACATTCGTTGTATATTGGATGGTTACGTGGACTCCTTGACTGAAAGGATTTTAATGGCAGCACATACGCGGACTTGCAAACAGAGGGATCGTAAGTGAGATAAACGGTGCCTTGTGCATTTCAGAGAAGCTTTCTTTTTCGGCACTTCGTAATAAAGCAAAGCAAGCTTCCATTCCACATGGTAATTTGAAATCTTCAATGCAATCAAGCTTGATATAGTTTTTCATGGCTTCTTTCCTAATTTTTCTCCAGGGGATCTTGGTCCTTTTAGATGATTTTCCATTGCACATGCTACTTCTCTCCAAAATGCTAATAGCTTTACCAATGGAACGGTAATCTCGTGAAGGATTATTGCTTAGGTTAGCAATACCTATCTTCTAAGAAATCAGAACTTGCTTTGCCATTTTCCTCTGTTACAAACCATATAAATTGATCTTTAGTGTTCCACAGGAGGGTAACTCCTGGATAAATTGTCATGAAGGACGGGGGTCCCTAGTGCCTGGTCTGAATGCAGATCCTATCTTGACTGGTTTGTGGGTACTCTCTCACGCCTTGGCAAGTATGGCAACTTTTGCAGCCCAATCAAATACAACTCATTTCTGGTCTGTCATATCTTAAACCAACAGTGTGAGACAGGCCCATGACATATGGCCATATATCCTGCAGTGCTTAGCCGCACAAGATATGCAAGGCTTGCCTTTCCGTAATCTAACAACTAAACTTCCAAAAGGGCTTTCCTTATGATCATATCCCAAGCATTAGCAAAACCAATTCAAAGCATCCATTAAAACCAGCCAAAATAGCTATAACAGCTAACAACCCGTATTAACCACAAAAAAATGTCAAAGCTAAAGAACGTCCATTAACAACATAATTAATTTTTTTCATGCAAGAATGCTAATAAAACATAATATGAGTTATATTCTACAAACTAACGTCAACTAAAGAGAATTTAAATACTATTTTGCTCCTAAGCTTTCCAATACATAGCTCATGACCCAAAGTCCAAGGTACTCAACATCTTAAAGATAACAAAAATAAAATAATGAGGTAACAGCCCTGTACAACTCTATCATCTCATATTGAATGTTGTATCAAGCATATAAATAAAATACTTAAAAAAATAAAGATAGCTCTTTGAGTCCATAAAGAAAATAATATGGAATCAAAATAGGAGTTCCATATTTGGCATATGAATAATCAAAATATATGAAGTGAGAAGTGCAGTAGCTAGTTTTTTATATAAATTTTTTAAGCAGCTAAATAATTTTATAAAAATCAAAATATATGATTATACAATCCCTCTCTATCCTTGGGACTATGGCTATGATTAGGCCAATAAAGACTTGGAACCTGAAGAACGAAATTAAAATTCTAAATCAAATTCTAGCTTATAGGTTTCTAAAAGATTTTAAGGCCCTTTGAGTTTGACTCCTAATTGACTAGAATTGAGCTTGGTCTATTAATCGGACTAAACCCATTTGGAATCGGGTTTGATTGAGCTATTGGACTTAATTAAGCTTTTCAGATTACTGATTGGGTAGAAATTCGAACTCAGGTCGGAGCCGGATTTGGATCGGGCCAAATGTCCAACCCCCAGCCTGACCCAAAAAATGAACGAGCCTTATATTTAGGTTCAAGTCTAGTCCGAACTAATTTAGGTGGAATCCAAAGTCGGTCCAAACTGAGCCAAGTTCCAGCCCTAGGCTTGGCTTTGGCTTGGAGCAATGGGCCCAGACATCGAGATAATATATTAGGAAAGAGTTTCGGCCACGCGGTTTCCACTCCGATGGAGGATTCGGGAAAAATTGCCATGGTGTGCGGCTTCTGCTCCGAGGGAGGAATAAGGAACATCTTATTACCATAATGCGATGGGGGGACCGCATACAGGGGTATCTTTGCAATTTTTCAAAATTTAAGCGTGTCATAGGGACCGCATCCTATAGCATTATGCGATGGATAGACCGGAAGTAAAAGTCCTGGTCAATGTGGAGGTTTCGTTTTACCGTAGCCCATAAAGAGACCGCTAACTAAATACCCAAAATTATATGGTTCACATGAATTCTAGGATTCATATGAACCATAGAATTATGTAGTTCATATGAATTCCACGCTGATTCATATGGAACCATATAGGAATCCTGTGCGTGGAAATATTGCTAGGTTAGTATCATTCGTTTCTTGGACATAGTTCAAAATAATAATATACTATAACCATTTGAACAAGATATTATGGATGGGGCTGTCGAGCCTACGAATATCTCGGTAATTTTTATCCAAAAAAAAAAGGCTTGGCAATCCTATCAGCTTCAAGCACGCGCGCGCTGCGCGCGCTACTAAAACAAATCCAAATTTTAAGGAAAAAATGACGAGTGCGTTACGTGTGTAGACTTAGAAGAACCTTTTTCATGTACGAGAACGACTCAGGTGGGCCTCTTAGGCTATGCAGATGAGAAATTATTGCCCGGACCACACCCAAGTGGACCAGCCAAATCCCACGCTGGATAACACCCCACGTTAAACCTTGTATTTCACGAATTCCCGATTGCGCCGTTATCCACCGTGCACATGCACGTCCAAGCAGACTGGCTCCACCCTTGACTCCACCATATCCATACTTTTATGCTTCATATAAATCTTAATACTTGGCAAACTCCTTGTTAAGAAGCAAAATAAGCATTCTCCCTCTCCCCACAATGACGCTTCACTACCACTTCAATAGCTACTCCCGCAAACACGGCGGATATCGTTTAGAAGTATTATTATTCTGATGTTCCTGGGAGAACTGATGAGATACAGTAAAAGCTAAATTCAGTAGTCCTTTCCTTCTAGAATGAAGTAGATGTTCCCAAGTTTAGCTTGAGGGTTGTGTTGACTAAGGTTCTTATGTTTCTTAGTCTTCTTTGAAGTCATGAAACTGCCTACCGACCTAATTAAGTACCTATCTGCTGCCCGACCTACTAATTGAAATAGAGCGCAATAAATTTGATTGAGATTCCTTAAAGTCATTTAGAAAGTACTCAACTTTATGCACTTTATTGGGCTTGGAAAATTTTCTTAATTACCAACTACCACGCCTAGAGTAATTGTTCCGTAGTCCGTGCCATCTCCATTTACTTTTTATAGTCAAAGCTACAGGCTTGAAACTTGACTCTTTCCATTCACAGGATTCGAATGAACGATAGAGTTATATGGTTCCTATGAATTCCACGCACACGATTCATATAAACCATAGAATTATATGGTTCATATGAATCCTATGTATGGAATATTACAGGTTTTCTTTGGGTGTCTTTCATTTCTTGGGGGTAGTTTGAAACAATTTTTTTTTTTTTTTGGGAGTAAAATCAATAATTTATCATAGCCACTTGAAGAAGATATTATGGATGGGGCTTTGGATCCTACGAATATCAATGCCGCACAATCAAAACCTTTCTCTCTATCCTTTGCCAGAGAAAAGGCTTGGCAATCAATGGCTTACAAGTCACTATCAAAAACTTTCTCTGGTTTCTTTTTCTTGGCCAGAGAAAAGGCTTGGCAATCCTGTCGGTTATATATACATATATTTATATATAATGAAATCATGCAACGATCAGCTTAACCCTGCTCTTTCCAAACATAGTTTTGAAGACATATTAGGATTCAAAAGAAGCTGAAATCTTGTCTTTGATGTCAAACAATTCACAGGAAAGACCCAGTCAGGAGTATCTTCTTGTTCTAATGGCATTCTAAATACACAATTCTTTTTAGAAATGAGATACGTTCAAAGTTCATTTTGTTTCTCCAGAATCTGCTGTTACTCTAAAGTACATAATTCATCCATTTTTTATTCTAAAGTACATAATTCATCCATGACTTGGCCACAGTTCTGTGCTTTGTTATCTTTGGAACAGCATCTGTCCTTGGACAGCCATAAGATGATCGAACAAATACAATATTAGATACTCCAACAAACATGGTGGATATCTTTGGAAGTATTAATTCTTCTGATGTTCCCTGGAGAAACTGATTGAAGATGGAAAAGCTAAATTCAGAAGTCGTTTCCTTCTTGAGTGAAGTAGGTATTCCCAAATTTAGCTAGAGGGTTGTGGTGACTAAGCTATCTTAAATATTTCGTAGTCTTCTTTAAAGTCATGAAACTGCCTTCCGACCTAATTAACAACTTAAGGTGATATCTGAAGCCCGTTCTACTAATTGAAATAGAGGGTAATAAAGTTAATTGAGCTTCTTCAATCATAAAACAAAAAAGTTGATTGAGCTTCTTTAAAGTCATTTAAAAATTACTCAACTATATGGCCTATGGGCTTGAAAAAATTTCTTACCAACTACCACGCATAGAGTCATGGCTCCACAATCCGTGCCATCTCCATTCATCATTCCATGGTCAAAGTTTACAGGGTTGAAAATTGATTTCATAATTCTGTGGTTCATATGAATCTTGTGCGTAGAAATATTAGTTTTCTTTCAGTATCTTTCTTTTCTTGGACATGGTTGGATGATTACTGGTTGAGATGGATCATAACAAGCTTTTTTATATACACTAACAACAACAAGAAGAAGAAATTGCTTCAAGTCCTCTTAGGCTGATACCGCAGTAAATTTAAACTCTTGACTTTTACCTACTTGAAGGAGATATTGCATGCCGATGGGGCTTTCGAGCCTACAAGTATATATCAATGGCTCACAATCAAAACCTTTCGCTCAGGTTTCTTCTCTCTCTTTTTTCCCTCTTTCTTTTTGCCAGAGAAAAGGATAGGCAAGCCAAGAAATAAATACGAAGATATCGAAGACATCGAAGAAATGGAAAAAAATGAATCTATTACGAAAGTTCAGCCAAGAAACATCGAAGACATTGTCCGTATGGTAAATAAGTTTTGGTTAAACTTTTTCTACTAAAAAAGGTCCAATTTAACTCATGAGGATTACGTACACGTCGTGCTCTTTTCTTTTCAGGAGAAAAATGACGAGAGTGTTACGTTTGTAGACTTTGGAGAACATCAAGTCTTTCAGATACGAGACACTTGAGCACGGGCACCGGTGGACCTTAAGAGGCTGTACACATACATACGTAGAGGTAGAGTGGTTGAACCCTTGACTCTTAACGTTTCCATACTTTATGCTTCATATAAATCTCAATGCTGGGCTAACTCCACGTTTAAACGTAAAATAAGCATTCTCCCGACAATGAAGCTTTACTACCACTTCAATGGCCATTCATGGTGTGCACTGTTGTTCCAGGTTTCATTTGTTGCAGTCCTGTGCAATGGCTTTCGTAGTTTTGGGTGTCCTTTGGAGGAGTATCAAGCTCTGATGGAGATCAGATCTTCCCTCCTTCGCAACCATGGCACCTCCCTTCCTACATGGGGAAGGGGAAGAGATTGTTGCCTCTGGGAAAGAGTGAGATGCAATAACAGCACAGGACAAGTGTCTGAGCTCGTTCTGTCAAACCTATCAGAATACGGCCCAGTGCCAAATGGAACCCATATCCATCAATTTCACGAATGGCAATTGAATTTTAGCATTCTCTCCTCCTTTCACGAGCTTCGGCAGCTTCACTTATCCAGAAGTCGAATTGTAGGCTCTTTGGAGCAAATGGGTAACACTCACCCTCCCTCAAACTACTTCATCCAATATCTAGTTTAAAGTTTCAACTATTGATAATTTTTCCTGCGAAATAAGAACATATGATTATATTCTTTAGTTATGCTGTTTTATTATCATTAATAATCAAATCTTAACTATGGAATCAAATTCCTCTTTCACTGGAAATTTTATATTTTGCAGACTTCTCTGGATTAAAGATGTTGGAAATTCTCGATCTCAACTCTAATGGTCTCACTGGAAATATTCCATTTTCCTTCAAAAATCTATCTTCACTTAGAGTTTTGAAATTGGGAGACAACTTTCTAAGTGGCAGATTTAATGAGGAAGGTATGAAGTTACAAGCCTCTAGAAACAGTTTATCTAGGATACCGTTAGCATAAGAATATAGCACTTAAATATTTTTATTGCTTACCTGTGTCTATGGCTCTCTATTCCAGGCCTGCTTGGATTGCGGAAGCTTAGAGTGCTTGATCTTGGACTTAATCAGCTCACAGGAGGGATACCCATAGCTTTGGGAAATCTAACTTCCCTTAATGTCCTACGTTTGGATAGAAATCTTCTATCGGGTTTGGTTCCTTCGCAAGGTATAATTTTCATTAGTTTGACTGATGATTTTCTCATATTATGCAGCACTATTTTTAACATCTCCTTTTGTTCTATCTTCCTAGTGATCGATGGACTGCAGGATCTGCATGAGTTGCAGCTCCAGGGAAACCAGTTCAATGGAAGCCTTCCTTTATCGACAGCAAAACTTGTTTCCCTTCAACATCTTGACCTTTCTAATAACTTAATGGAAGGGAACATTCCACCATACATCTTTGAAAATCTTACCTCACTTGAGTATCTAGACCTTTCTCGCAACAATTTTGAGGGGCATCTCTCGTTCCTCTCTTTTGCCAACCTTTCAAAACTCGAAGCAGTTATACTTTCAAACAATGAGCTAACCGTACATCTTGATGGTGGAAAGTTTGTTCCATCCTTCCAACTGCGGCTTCTCATGCTGTTAGGTTGTAATCTTGATGCCGGTGCCTTAGCCACACCATCCTTTCTTGCTTCTCAATACAATTTAGAAATTCTTGATCTTTCTCACAATAAACTAATCGGAAGCTTTCCCAGCTGGCTGTTCATAAATCAAACTAAGCTAAAGTACCTCAACTTGAGAAATAACTCACTGACAGGTGCATTTCATTTTCTAGATCATCCCAGAGACAGCATGATAGCAGTTGATCTCTCCATGAATTTACTTATTGGATCCATACCAGTGAACATAGGCATGATATTTCCTCAATTGATAGCTCTGGATATATCCTCAAATTATGTAAGTGGAAATATACCTTCTTCATTAGGCAACCTAAGTCAGTTGGAATTCTTGGATCTATCGAGTAATAATTTGTCTGGTGAAGTGCCTACTCAACTGATGACCAATAATACTCAATTGTCTCTCTTGAAGCTCTCCAAAAATAATTTAGATGGCAAAATTTTTGGTGCAAACCATAGTCAACCTTCGCTTTCAACTGTTTATCTTGATGGAAACAAGTTCACGGGAACATTGCCAGGTGACTTGTCAAACTATCAGCAGTTAGCTATGCTAGATGTTCATGATAACCAATTGTCAGGAATTATTCCAGAGATCGGTGGGCTTGCTTCTAGTCTGAATACACTCAACTTAAGAGGAAACAACTTCCATGGCCAAATTCCTTATGATTTATGCAATCTAACGGTGCTTAGTGTGTTGGACATCTCCCATAACAACTTCTCTGGATTGTTTCCCAATTGTTCGGGAACCTCCTTGTCATACTTGGTGTATCTCAACTTGGCTGGGAATGCTTTTACAGGAACAATTCCAAATATATTGTTCAATATCGCAGAACTTACAACATTGGATGCTAAAGATAATCGCCTCTCGGGTCAACTACCGAGCCAGGTAGGAGATGGAATGCTTTTGGAGATCCTTATTCTGCGAGGCAATCTGTTAGAAGGCCCGATGCCAATTGAGTTTTGCAAGCTGCAATCTTTGCACCTGCTAGACCTTTCCCAGAACAACCTTTCTGGATCAATTCCATCATGCCTTGGCAAAATGCAATTCAAGAATATGGAGGTCGATTACACAACTAGACTTCGAGACATGGGGCTTTTTGGCCACTCTTCCTATACGGTTTCAGTTTCCACCTCCTTGAATTCATCTATAGATCTCTTCATCGACTTTGATGAGCAACTAACAGTAGCATTCAACACAAAAGGCAACTCGTATGCCTACTTAAGAGATCAATTTTCTTTGATGAGCGGCATTGATTTGTCGGCAAATAGATTTACTGGAAGAATCCCGCCTGAACTTGGCAATCTATATGGAATCATATCACTGAATCTATCCTGTAATCAGCTTACAGGTGCTATTCCGGAAACTTTCTCAAACCTTAATCAGATTGAGAACCTAGATTTATCTCATAATCATCTGAGTGGTGTGATACCCTGGCAATTGACTCAACTAAAGTTCTTGGAGGTCTTCTCCGTTGCTTATAATAACTTATCTGGATGTACACCGGATTTCAAAGACCAATTTGCCACGTTTAACATGAGTACCTATGAGGGTAACACTGGATTACATGGGCCGCCACTAGAGAAGACCTGCACCTCGGACTCAAGTCCAACTGTGCCACCTAGCGTAGAAGATAACCAAGATGACAGCGCTGTGGAGGATGATGTCATCTTCTATGCAATACTTGCAACTTCATTTGTGGCTGGCTTCTGGGGTTGTATTGCTTTTTTGTCATGTCACCACATTGGGCAGCACATCAGCAGTACATTGGATGGTTACGTGGACTCCTTGACGGAAAGGATTTTAATAGCAGCACATAGAAGGACTCGCCAACGGCGGAATCGTAAGTGAGGTACGAAGTACCTTGTGCATTCGGACAAGCCTTCCCATTTGGCACTTTGTAATAGAGGAAAGCAAGCTTCTGTTCAATAAATTAATACAAAATCCTAATTGCAATCGGTTTGTACGTGGCTTCCTCCTTTCTTTCTTTTTTTTTCCAGGTACCAGCTTTATATTTATATTTGAGTGATTATATCACGCATACGATTTTCGACTTGGTTGTGATGAAGATACTCACATCCTATTATTTTCCCTTGTTGTCTCTAATTGCTCAAGAACACCACTGTATGGCCATAAAGTTTTCAAAAACTTTCTTACAGACTCCTGTATTATTATGAACCTTTGGGACCTTGTGACAAACTTATCACAAAACTGTCCATGTCATCTCCATAGTGGGAGCAATGAAAATTTACCCGACCACGAGACTACCACACTTCTGCGCATTGTATGAATCTTGCGCTTGCACCACTACAAGTTGGAAAGGAATGAGAAATAAACCTGAATTTTTAAAATTTTCAACAAAATGGATTACTTCTACCACTCAGTTTTCAGATTTGAGGTCAAATTCCACTAAAGGAAATTTAATTTTACACTATGAAGGAGATGAATCGAATCTACTGATGGATTTTCCATCTTTTTCTACATAAGAAACGACATTGAACCATTAGCAAACCACCTGTAATCAGCTTTTTCTGTCAATTGGTGAAACTATTTCAAATTTGGATCAGTTGAAAAATATCTTGACATACAATTGACTGAACATAAATTATTATTCCTCAAGATTGCTTATCCGGAGAAGCCAGATTTTAGGGACTGGTCCTTCGCCCTTCTTGGTTAGGAAGCATAGAATATATGAAATATACAACTAGATATTACCCCATGGATATTGTCAATCCAGTCTGAAGGAATACAATCAGCACACAATCTAACACCTGACCAGCATCAAAATTGGCAAGCCAATCTGCTATCTAGTTCGCTTTCTATGGGTATGGGAAATTCTCAAGTGCAGCCCACCTCGCAACATCTGTCGTAGATCGAGCAAGCATGGATGATGGGCTTCAAACAGACTTTGTGACAACCACCTAATAACAGTTAATGAGTCTCCTTCAATCCAAGGTGGTCTTGGTCTTTCTAGATGATTTTCCGTACGTTGCCCGTGCTACTCCCCAAAACGGTCCTAGTTTTGCCAATGGAACAGTAACCTCGTGAAGGATTATGGCTTAGTTTAGCAATGCTTGCTTTGACATTTTCCTCTTTTATAAACCACCATATAAATTGATCTTTAGTGTTCCAAGGGAGGGTAACTCCTAGAAAAAATTATTCATGGAGGTTAAGTTGTCACGACGAACAAGGGTCCCTATCGCCTAGTCTGAACGCAGCTCCCATCTTGACTGGTTTTTGAGTACTCACCTTGGGTGGCAAATTTTGCAGCCCAATCAAACATAACTCATTTCTGGTCTGTCGTATCCTAAACCAACAGAACGAGAAAGGCACATGGCAAATGGCCACAATTCCCATATTGCTTAGCCCCCAAGATATGCAAGGTTCGCTAATCTAACAACTAAACTTCCATAAAGGATTTCCTTATGATTCTATCACAGGCATTAGCAAAAATAATTCAAAGAATCTATTAAAACCAACCAAGATAGCTTTAAACACTAACAACCACTATTAACCTCAAAAAATTGTCAAGGCTAACGAACATCCATTGACAACATACCTCATAAATATTATCACTTAAAAGTGCTAATAAAACATAACATGAGTTATACTCTATAAACTAACGTTAACAAATGAGAATTTAGACACCGTTGGGGATAAATCCGTTCCCGCCGAAGTCCGGCTAAATGTTTAGTCTCAGAGTGATTTCAGATGAACTTCTGTGCTTTATTATACCTGATGGACCCCCTGCAGTCAAAACGGTTGAACTCCTCATCTCCAAGCGGTCGGCCCTCCTATGGTCAAACTTCATTCAGATGAATTTGAACAGTGGAAGTAGTTGCATAGGCAGCAAATGGCCTGACCTAACCGGCTTGAAAACTGACCGGACTTCTCAAGCAAACTCCTTCCGAACTTCTCCAGCAGTCGAACTTTTTTCGGACTCTTCCAGCAGCCAAACTCCTTCCAAACTTCTCCAACGGTCGAACTCCTTCCGGACTTCTCCAGCGACCAAACTCCTTCTGAACTTCTCCCAACCGAACTTTCTGCAATCGCCCAGGAAGGTCTCCGCACGAATCCAGCTCCATACGGCACGAATTAACTCATCCATAGACCACTTAAGAGGAGTCCGAGCTCTCCTGGTATTGATGTAACTCAAGGATTCATCGTCAACTGACGTCTACTCCTCCGAACTTCGACTATTAAATCTCAATGGACTGGCACGTCACGATAACAAACACTATCCTCCATAACAAACTCTACCCCGAATGGCCCACTACCAGGTGGTTACGGCTGTCACTATCAGTTTGTTATAGGCTCCGCCTATATAAGAGATCCTCTAGATGCACTTTCTTCTCTAAACTCTCATCTTCTACTTAAAACTTTGCTCTAAATTTTTTTGAGCACTCTATTTCTATTGGTCGAAAGAGCTAACTTGATCGTTAGAGTGTCTTGCCGGAGCCACCACTCCCGACTCCGGACGAGACTTATTTTGTAAGTCACCGACGGCGACCTCGTCTTCTCCGACTCCAGCTTCAAATCCGGCGTCAACCAGATTTCGCACCAACAAAATTAATGCTAGAGGAAGAGCTATGATTTTCTTGTTCTTAAAGGAGTGCTCGGCAGAGATCTCCCTTCTTCGCCTCTATAATTCTTCTTCTCGTGAAGGATGCCCCCCAGGAAGGCTTTAATCCGATGGTCGACGGCCTCCGTCGTCAGATTCCATCCAGATTTGTCAGCCCCTGCTTCTTCTCCAGCAACTCAAGCTCCACCCGCAGTAATGGTGGATGCGGAGCAGTTCAACCTGCTAGTGTAGTAGGTTCGCGGCCTCACGAAAGCGGTGCAGGCCATGCGGCAGTAGCAGCCTCCAACATCGATTCAGTTGGAACAAGCTTCTCCGAAATCTCGTGATCCGATCTGGGGGTGGCCGACTTGGGCTAGTTGGCCGATAACCTCCGAAAAGGGAAAGTAGAGGGTTGAGAGCCTTTACTCTGATCATGACTCTACCACTGGGGGGGACTTTGCCCCCGTTTGATCAAAAGATCTTGGAGACCCACGATCGAGAGGATCTGGACCGAAAACTATAATAGATGAACCAGCAGATCGAAAAACTCCGCTGTGCTCCTTCCTTCCATGGTAATGATATCTGTACCGACCCTCCTTTTTCTCACCACATCATGCAGAAACTGATCCCGTCGAACTTCAAGCTCTCCCAATTTGAGAGCTACGATGGAACTTTCAATCTGATTGACCATCTGGAGGTCTTTCTAATAATGATGCTGCTCCATAGTGTGTCCGACGCCATCCTGTGCCGAGCTTTTTCGTCTACTTTGAAAGGGACAGCCAGAAATTGATATTCGACCCTCAAGCTGAATACCATCTTTTCTTTTAACCAGATGAGCCATCAGTTTGCGGCTTATTTTGTTAGTAGCCGTCGTCCCAGACGAGGCTCAGAATTCCTCATTAACATCAAGCAGCAAGAGGGAGAATCCATCCGAGCTTATGTTAACCATTTCAATGCTGCTGTGCTGGAGGTCCGAAACCTGAACCAATCTATTGCAATGACCATGCTAAAGGATGGCCTTCAGAAGAACAATCTGCTATTGTTCATGGAGAAGAAGTATCCCAGAGATTTTATCGATATGCTGGTTCGGACTGAGGGATATGCCCGAGTGGAAAAGACCTTCAAGGCTAAGGATAATGAAGCCGTTGGAGAGTGGCAAATTGGTGAGCCGGACAGACCCACTGAGGAAGAAAAGTAGAGTGAAGCTCGATCGCGCTCTCAAACTTTTCTAAGTGCAAGCAAGTCCGAACTCCTCCCCAAGCTCGAAAGCAAGAAAGTCCTGACAGAAGAGCACGGCAAGGCTCCCCTCTCCGAAGGTTTCATAATTATGTCCTCCTTAATGCTCCAAAAATGCAAGTACTTATGGAGATCAAGGAGCAACTGCCTAGGCTGGAGAGGATGTGCTCTCACCCTGGCAAGCGCAATCCTAACAAGTATTGCTTCTATCATTGTGACTACGGTCATGATATAGAAGAGTGTATCCAGCTCCAAGATAAGATCGAGAAGCTCATCAGATGAGGCAGGCTCAGTCGATTCTTGCGACGTCGGTCCGAAGGACAGAAAGATCGACCGAGGACACTGCCGCAGTCAGAACCATCAAAAAGATAGGAGCAGGGCCAGATCAACCATCCCTCAACATCATCAACATCATCTCTGGGGGACTTCGATGAGGAGAGGCTAGCGAACCAGTAGAATCCGGGAAGAGGTGGAGAACTGAGGAGTCCATTACTTTCACCAATGAAGATGCCCAAGGAGTTCAATTCTCGTATAATGACGTGATTGTAATCTCTTTAAACATTGCTGACTATGATATGCACCGCATTCTGATAGATAATGGAAGCTCTACTAATGTTTTATTTTATGATGCTTTCTCAAAAATATCTTTACCTAATAATCACTTCAGACCTATGAACTTTCCATTGGTAGGTTTCACTGACGATGCCGTGCCAGTTGAGGGCATAATAACTCTGATTGTGACTGTAGGGTAATGCCCAAGGCTGGCCAGAGCGCAGATCAATTTTCTAGTTGTAAAAGCTCCATCTGCTTACAATGCTATTCTTGACCGACCTGATTTGAACGCACTCCAAGCTGTGGTATCAACTTATTACTTAAAAATAAAGTTTCGAACGAGCTGCGGAATTGGAGAGATTAGGAAAGACCAGGCCTTGGCAAGGCACAATTACTCCATTGCCCTATAGAAAAATATCTAGTCTGACCTTTGTCCTGTTGATGGATTGGATGTCCGTGACGACCTTATGGAGGAGCGGGATGAGCCTATGGAAGATCTTATAGCCGTGTCCTTGGATGATGGGAACATAGAACATACTATGCAGATCGGTTCCAACTTAGAGGATGAGGTTTGAAAGCAACTCATCTCCTTCCTTCGAAAGAATGCAGGTGTCTTCGCCTGGGTTCCAATAGATATGCCAGAAATTGATGCCGAGGTCATGGAACATCGGCTAGCTGCTGATCCTAGATGTCGATCAGTAAAAGAGAAGATGCATAGCCATGCTCCAGAGAGGCAGAAAGTAATTACGGAAGAAGTCGACAAGCTCCTCAAGACTGAATTCATCTAAAAAGTTAACTATCTGAGATGGATCTCGAACGTGGTACTCATCAAAAAGATGAACAGCAAGTGGAGGATGTGTATAGACTTCAAGAAGCTAAACAAAGCTTGTCCAAAAGATAGCTATCCCCTATCCAGGATTGACCAATTGATGGATGCAACCTCGGGCCATGAACTCCTCACCTTCATGGATGCCTTTTTCGGTTATAACCAAATCCAGATGGCGCCAGAGGATGAGAAGAAAATTGCTTTTGTTACTGATCGTGGTCTTTACTATTACAGAGTTATACCATTTGGACTAAAAAAAGCAGGAGCAACGTAACAGCGCCCGATCAATAAAATCTTTAGAAAGTAGATCGATTGAAATATGGAGGTGTATATGGATGACATGCTCGTCAAGAGTCGAATTTCAATAAATCACATCGCCAATCTCGAAGAGACCTTCAGCACACTTAGGAAGTATAAGATGAAGCTGAATCCGACCAAATGCGCCTTCGGTATAACCTCGGAGAAGTTCTTGGGATTCATGGTGTTGAGGCATGGGATTGAGGCGAATCTAGAGAAAATCTAGTCTATTCAGAAGATGACCACTCCAAGAATAATCAAAGAAGTTTAGCACTTGACTGAAAAAGTGGGATCTCTAAACTGCTTTATCTCAAGATCGATCGAGTGATGCATGCCCTTCTTTTAAGTTCTTAAATAGCCAAAGAGCTTCTACTGGATGGTAGAATTCCAACAGACATTCGAGGAGCTCAAAAATTATCTCGACTCGTCTCTACTGCTAATAAAGCCTGAGCCCAAAAAAAATTATTTTTATACCTAGCAGTCTCCCCAGCAGCCCTAGCGGTAGTCCTAATCAAGGAGGAAGTGAAAGTGCAGCGATCGGTCTATTACATAAGTCGAGTTCTAAAAAATGCAGAGATCAGATATTCTAAGTTAGAAAAATTGACTTACTCTCTTCTAATTGCTGTCAGGAGACTCCGACCTTACTTTTAGGGGCATACCATAACTGTCCTCATGGATCAACCAATTAAAATAGTTCTTTATCGAATGGATGCCTTCGAAAGAATCACAAAATGGACAATCGAACTTACAGAGTTGTACATTAATTATCGATCATGGCCGTCGATCAAAGCTCAGATATTAGTAGATTTTGTAGTAGAATGCACCATTCCAAATGAAGCCGAGCCTGAACGGTATGAAACCAGCATTTGATGGTTGCAGCCGAGCCCCTCCGAAGAGAATGCCAACCTTTTCAAAGGCTCTTGGGTCCTGTACGTGGATGGTTCATCCAATGCTGTTGGAGCAGATGTGGGATTGGTCTTAGTTAATCCTAAGAGAGTTATCGCCGATTATGCACTACGCTTTGAATTTCCTACAACTAATAATGAGGCCGAATACGAAGCTTTGATTGCTGGGTTAAAAATAGCAAAAGAGTTAGAAGCAGACCGACTCCAAGTCTATAATGATTTTCAATTGGTGGTCGGATAGGTCAGCAGCAGTTATGAAGCTTGGGAGGAAAGCATGATAAAATACCTTGAAAAAGTGAAAAACTTGACTCTGGCCTTCAACAGTTTTAGTATTCGATAGATTTTGAGGGCAGAGAATATAAGAGCTAATCTTCTCTCTAAATTGGCCACTTCAACCTCAGCCGAACTATCCAAAGAAGTATTTTTCAAAATCCTAAAGGGCCCAAGCTCAGAGGAGTCGCAGCCTGTTATGCAAGTAGAGCGCGAACCAAGCTAGATCGACCTGCTAGTTGCTTACCTCAAGGATAGAGCTCTCCCTCAGATCCCAAAGAAGCTCAAAAACTCAAAAATCAGACTTCTCGGTATATTTTGTATAAAGGCAAGCTGTATAAAAGGTTGTATTCTCTATCGCTCTTGAGATATCTTCGATCTTCAGAGGTCGACTTTGCATTATGAAAAATGCATGAAAAAATTTATGAAAGTCATGTTGGAGCCAGATCTTTATCATAAAGACTACTTTGACAGGAATACTATTAGTCGATATTATACCATAATTTCATAGAGTATGTCAAGAAATATGACCGCTGTTAGAAAAATATAAATATACAAAGACAGCCAACCTCCGAGCTTACTCCACTAAGTGCATCGTAGCCATTCGCGCAATAGAGAATGGATATACTTGACTTCTTTTCAATGGCATTCGGACAATGAAAGTTTCTCCTTGTTGCAATCGACTACTTCACCAAATGGGTCGAGGTCGAATCATTGGCAAAAATTACTGAAGCCAAGGTGCAGGACTTCATCTAGAAGTCATTTATCTATCGATTCGGTCTGCCCCAAACTCTGATAACTGATAATGGATGGTAGTTTGCTGGGATAAGATTTATCAAATTCTGTGAGGATCTGAACATCTCCCATCATTTTACATCAATCGTCCATCCACAAGTAAACGAAGAAGTCAAAGTAACAAACAGAACCCTGCTGCAAGGTATCAAAATAAGACTTGAAAGAGCGAAGAGAAATTTGGTAGATGAACTCTATCATGTGCTCTGGGCATACCAAACTATCCAAAGATTGTCAAATGGAGAGACCCCATTTGCCTTGACTTTTGGAATGGAAGCAGTCATCCCAATAGAACTCAAACTTCCATCAGTACGAGTCATGATATTCAATAAGCAGCGAAACTCATCGGACCTCAGGACTAACCTCGACTTGTTAGAAAAAAAATGGAAGAAAGCCCAAGCTCAGATGATAGCCTACAAGCAAAAAGTAGCTTGCTACTATAATTCAAAAGTCAAAAGCAAGATATTCAAAGTGAGGAACTTAGCACTTCGGTGAGCGGCTGTCTCACAGCCTCAAAATCAGGAAAAGCTCGCTCCGAATTGGAAAGATCCATATAAAATAGAGGAGGTTATCTGGTCCAAAACTTATCATCTGAAGAAGCTTAGAGGAACAACTCTCCCACGGCCTTAAAATTCAGAAAACTTAAAAATGTACTATCAGTAACTTTTCTTCAATAAATTTTTTCTATTTTAACATCACTACTTCTTGGCGCAAAAATCGTGTAATGACTAATAACTCTCTGAAGTAACCTAAAGTAGTCTGTTAGAAATAGGAGGAGGACCTCATCTTAATGTGAACAAAGTCGAAGGCCTTGTTGAACTAAGATGGGATGAGGGGAGATGCTCTATCAACGACCTTAACGTGCCTCTATAGCCCATTAGGAACAGGAGGAGAACCTCATCCTAGTGTGAGCAAAGTCGAAAGTCTCATTGAACTAAGATGGGATGAGAGAAGAGACCCTATCAATGGCCCTAATATGCTCCTACAATCCATTAGGAACAGGAGGAGAACCTCATCCTAACATGAGCAAAGTCGAAGGCCTGGTTGAACTAAGACGGGATGAGGGAAGAAGCCCTATCAATGGCCCTAATGTGTCCCTACAGTCCATTACAAATAGGAGGAAAACCTCGTCCTAACGTGAGCAAAGTCGAAGGCCTCATTAAATTAAGACGGAATGAGGGGAGAGGCCCTATCAATAGCTCTAATATACCCCTATAGTCCATTAGGAACAAGAGGAGAATCTCATCCTAACGTGAGCAAAGTCGAAGACCTCATCCATTTAAGATGGGATGGGAGGAGAGGTCCTGTCAACGGCCTAAATATGCTCCCATAAGCCACGTTAGGAACGGGAGGAGAATCTCGTCTTAACGTGAGCAAAAGCCAAGACATCGTTGATGAAAGACAAGAGGAAAGAAGAAGCTTTGTCGACAACCCTTACGCATGTTCCTTCTACGACTACCCAACTATGTCAAATGTGAAAAGTTGAACCCCATCTTAGTTCGCAAAAGAGATCCCAACTCGGCATCCACAACGAACATCTCATTAGAAGATGACACAAAGAAAAGCAAAGTAAAGAAAAAGAAGCTACCAACAAGCATTGAATTAGTGTAAGGCAAAAATAGCAAAGAAAGGTATAATTTTATTGCATATATATTGAGTATGTTGCAAATAGGGTGAAGGTTGACAAAATTGATCACACAAAAAAAAGAAGGGGGGAGGAAAAAAGATGAAGTCCTAAGGTGGACTGAATTCTTCAGACTTTGGGCTATCGGCCCCAGCCAGTACCAAGGCCTCCTTCAATTTGAAGATCTCCTCCTCAAGTTTCTTTTTCTTATATAAGCCTTCAATGTACATTCTGTTGGTGTGCTTAAATTTGGCCTCGATCTCTCGCCGCTGCTTTCTTAGAACTTCAAATTCAGCTTCAGCATCCTTGACAGTTTGATACTCATAGGTCAATTGGAGCTTCAACTATTGGACTTCGGCCTTCTCCACCCCGATAGCTTCTGAGAGCTCACTGATGCTCCTCCTCAGGGAGGCAATTTTCTCTGACTTGCTGCTTGAACCAGCTTACCGACTGCTATACAACTTCCTCTGAAAGTAGCTCGCCTCATCTCTTGCAACCTTCAGCTCATCTGAAGTCTGGACATCTTTCCTGTCCAAGTTACTCGATAGCTATTATGCCAGTCCTCAGCATCCTGCAGCTGCTTCTGAAGCTAGGAGAACTTTTTCGACCAGTCCCAATCATATAGAACTTTATCGGTGGACCACGGCGAACTTTCTTCCGAAAGATGGATCTTTTCCTTTGCCTTTCTAAGATCAACTTCAAGGGAGCCGATCTTCGCTATCAGCACCCAAGACTTGTCGCTCGCATTCTTTCGAAGTTCGGCAAGCTCCCTCTTGAATCTCTTCTTTCAAATACTGAAACTCGTGGAGTTCTTAATGTGCAAGTTTCGAAGGTGAGTGACCTCTTTGGTCACCTCCGAAGTATTCTTCTGCGAAGCTTGAAGGTCGTCCTCCATCTTCTTCAATTTTTTTTTTCAAATGATGAATTTCTTTCTTCAATCTCTTTATTAAAGACTTCAGTGTGACCCCCTGAGGTAAGGGGTCGGTGTCGATTGGAGATGACGAGTTATAACCTTGATTGAGGGGAGGACTTTGGATAACATATGACACAACACCAATGAGAAGAGAGGTATAGACAAAAGTGAATTTGCTTTCATTTAATTTAAAAATTCTCAGGTACAAACCAAGACAAAAAGAGGAAAAGAAAAAGATACAACTACTCGAGAATTTTAACCTCGGAAGGGATGACGGCAGACGAAGCTGGAGCGCTCTCAACTGCCTTGAGTCCCTGAGCATGCTCGAACGCCTCCACAATAGGTTCGGCAGAGGAAAGATCGGTCCTAGTGTTGGACGATCTCACTTCTTCGCCGACCTCCTCCTCCTCTCCTAGGAAGTCAAGATCAAGTTCGGAGAACCTCTGGGCCACCCTGCCCTCGCATGGCTCGAAGCCCTTGATGAATGCCTTTTGGCTGAATGCGATATTTAGGTCCTTCATTTCAAGAAAGGTTTTGAACTTCTTAACAGCTCGAGCCGCTTCCTCCAAAATGGACTTCGCTAATTAGGCCTCCAACTCGACGACCTTGAGCCTAGCCTCTTTCTTCTTCTCTTCCTCCAGATCCAATGCTGCCTTAAGTCCGGTTGAGACGAACTCCTCCTTTCGAAGTGCACTGCGTAGGCTCTCATTTTCTACTGTCTTCTCCTCCGTGAGGCACTCAGCTTCACCAGCCATCACTTGAAGGTGATTGATCTCGGTCTGAAGGTCTTCTCGGACCTTCAGCACCTCCGCCTCCAGGCAATTCATCTTCTTGAGGTGGGCAAGCATGTGGTGGCCCGACTGCCATAAATAGATCATTGTAAGGTGAAGAAAGAAAGGATGAGAAAGTGAAAAAAAAGTATGGCAAGATGATTACCCTAAGGACAGTCCCGAGAGATTCCCAGACAAACTGCCTTTGGTTAAGGTCGGCCAGGCGGTCCACCTCCTTTGGCAAGATGAACCTATCAGTTAAATCCCAAATGATGTTTGGGGTACTGAATGGGTCCGCACCCTGGTCTTCGTTGTTGCTCCGGCTAGGCTCGTCTAGATGCTCCTTGCGAGCCTTCATTGCGACGATGGCTTTTCCCTTTCTCCCCACCTCTTTGCCGGCAGAGGGATCGAGCACACAATCCCCCAAGGAAAGATTTGCAGACTTTGGGGGAAGAGGTTCCCCCTCTACGACGTCAGGACGGGCGATCGGGATGACCTCGTCTCCTGGACGGACTTCGGGAGCAACATCGACGGCGGTAGGAGCCGCAGAATCAAAGATGCCGACCTTCGCCCATTTCAAACTCTCACACGAGGTCTTCCCCTTCTTTTTCTTCTGCATGTAAAGGCCCTTGGTGAGCTTCTCTACAGCATAGGTATCCATTTCTGTAGGAAAGGAAAATCATGATCGGCCAAAGTATGCATAAAATTTCATAAAAATCCATACATATGTATCTGCATGTAAGTACGCTTGGTATCAGCAGGGTCGAGAGGACTCAGATCGAGGTTGAATAAGGTCTGCTCTCTCAAAAGCTCGGGAAGATCGGGAGCTCAGTACGCCTTGAGCCTATTAGAAGACTCGAGGTTGGACCATCCAAGCTAGGAGCTCGACGGATGGATTTCCTAAGAAAGCCCCAGGGAGGAAGGTCAAGTAGCAGGGTTGGGCATCGAACGAAGAAGTACTTCTCCTTCCAGTCATGAATGAAAGAAGGAGCGTCTTTCAACAATCCCTTCTTACCGAATAAAGGGAAGAAGTACCACCAACTCTTTACGGAAGGATGGCATTTGAAGGTATAAAAATTTTGGAATAATGAGACGGTTGGCCGAACTTCGGCCAGACGACAGAGGAAAAGAAAGCTGATTATAAACCAGAAAGAGTTTGGCATAATAGAAGCAAGAGAAATGTTTAAAAAATGAAAGAAGACAATTAGAAAAGGGGGAGGTGGAAGTTGGAGTCCAGCATGCAAGGCCTCCAAATATAAGTAAAACCAACCAGCCGGAGGCGAGCTGGCACGATCGTCTGATCTGAAGAGTCGGAGTTCGAACTCCGGTGGAATTCCATATTGAATCCTAATAAGGGAGAGATCATTCAGAGTAAGAATGGATGGGATGGTATCTGGAATGAAGGACGGACGAGACATGTTTCTAGGCTCAACTTTGGTCAGGGGTACAGGGTCTAGGGTGGATGGTCTGATCAGACTCCAAGAACCAACAGAGTGAAAAGTTTGAAAGACATTCATATCAAAACAGAATTCCAAGAAAATCTCCGAAAAATAAGAAAAAATGCATTATAAAAGCTCCAACAAGAGAAATCAAAAGAGCAAGAAGAAAAAGATATTAAAAAAATCGAAAATAGGTGATAGGAGGCTGACCTAAGTTGACTGAGAGGGGCAAAAAAGCGATGGGCGCGATGACAATCCGATGGAGAAGCACCGAAAACTAGAGAAGATGCAAGGAAGAACTGGTACTCTTGAGCAGGAAGAAGGCAAGGGCTCAGGAAAGAAGAAGACTTAGGCAAGAATAAATTTCGAAGAAAGAGGCAGGCCTTAAATAGTCGAGAAGAGGCCCGGGACAGTTATGATTGTAGATCTCCTCTGATCGATCAGTGTGCACCACGTGTCCCACTCATCGTGATAGAGAAGTGGCGACAGGCAGAGCCTTTATTGCGCCATACCTAGGATAGAGCTTTGGCGAGAAATATGAAGGGTTGTCTTTTCAAAGTCGCTTCTTGTTTAAAAAATTTCGATGCCAGCACAAAAAATGCTAAAAATATCTCATTCCAATGGGCACGAGAAGCTAAATGAACTTTGGCAGTCGCATTTGTACTCCCTTCGAATTTCGAACTCGAGAGTAGGGGGACTATTATTGGGGATAAATCCATTTCCACCGAAGTATGGCTAAATGTTCAGTCTCAGAGTAATTTTGGATGAACTTCTGTGCTTTATTATACCTGATGGACCCTCTGCAGTCAAAGCGGCCGAACTCCTCATCTCCAAGTGGTCGGTCCTCCTATGATCAAACTTCATTCGGACGAATTTGAACAGTGGAAGCAGTTGCATAGGCAGCAAATGGCCTAGCCTGATCGGCTTGAAAACTTATCCGACTTCTCTAGCAAACTCCTTTCGGACTCCTCCAGCGATCGAACTCCTTCCGAACTCCTCCAGCAGTCGAACTCCTTCTGAACTCCTCCTGGCTGAACTTCCCGCAGTCGCTCAGGAAGGTCTTCACACGAACCCAACTCCACACGATACGAATTAACTCACTCATAAACCACTTAAGAAGAGTCCGAGCTCCCTTGGTATTGATGTAACTCAAAGATTCATCGTCAATTGATGCCTACTCCTCCAAACTTTGACTATTAAATCTCAACGGACTGACACGTCACGACAACAGACACTATCCTCCGTAACAAACTCCACGTAGCCCTGAATGGCCCACTACCAAGTGGTTACGGCTGTCACTATCAGTTTATTATAGGCTCTGCCTATATAAGAGATCCTCCAGATATGCTTTCTTCTCTAAGCTCTCGTCTTCTACTTAAAATTTTGTTCTAAATCTCTCTGAGCACTTCGTTTCTGTTGGCTGAAAGAGCTAACTTGATCGTTGGAGGATCTTGTCAGAGCTACCACCCTCAACTCTAGATGAGACTTGTTTTGCAGGTCACCAACAGTGACCTCGTCTTCTCCGACTTTAACTTCAAATCCGACATCAATTAGATTTCGTACCGACAAATACTATTTTGTTCCTAATCTTTCCGATACATAGCCCAAAACCCAAGATACTCCTTAACATCTTAAAAATAACTAAAATAAAATAATGACCTAATGGCACTGTAACTCTACCATCTTTCATTGGATGGTGGATCGAGCATGTAAATAACATACTTAAATAAATAAATTTTTTTTGCATGAATATTTTCGTAAAAAATTGAACCGTATGGATATCTTCCTAAAATCATTATTTGCATCTATACCCTCATTAATCACTGTTTTTGCATAAATGTCCCTCACATAACAATTATTCTGATGCCGCTAAGAAAAACAATTTTTATTTCAATTAAAAATTAATTTAGATCCTGAAATTTTTACGCTTGAAGTAATTAGGGGTTTTGCTGGGAAGCCCGACCCCTTTGCATCTGCTCACTCGCGGTCGTTTTTCCACAATCCTCCGTTTTTCATATCCTTGAATCAACGTTATTTCCCTATCGCAGGAAAAAACAGCCCTATTTCCCGAATGAACTTTAATTAGATTCTCCACCACCAATAGCCATTCTCCCTCTGTTCCCTTCACCGGCCCTTTCTTTGCCCCTCGTCATCCAAGTCGCTGTCATTTCTGATCCCTTCCCTTAACCGAAGATCTCATTGCTGCTACCTGCGCTTTGCTCGAGATCCGTTCGCCGATTCCACTTGTCGCCAAAGATTGAGTTTCTGCTTCCGAAGACAAACCGAGGCTTCACCACTTGCTACGTCTACCCTTCGGAGATTTGGGCACTTCTGAAAAAGATCGTCTCCACAAAACTTTGTTCTTCTTTGCGGAAGCTATCATCGCCACCGGAGATCTCTTCACCGCTAGAGCTCTCCTCGCTGTTAGAGCTCTCCTCATCACCGGAATCCGAGCCCCAGTCATTGCATCTCATCTCTTCCAATCTGATCTGTGGTTTTGATGCAACTGGTGAAGTCCAGATAAAGATTGCTTTGAACTTTAAATACATATTTAAAGAAAGTATTTCTTAGATGGTTCCTTTATGCAGGATGACGCTATCACGCTGCTCTTTCTTTGCGTCGGTATTTTGACTTTCTCTGCTTTCTTGGTACCTATGGATTTGTTTGTTTCTATAGGTATACGTTAGCATCTGCCTTCTGCTTCCTATGTGCATGCTACTCAACCGAGGAAAAATCTGGGCTGCTGCTCTCTGGTTTGGCCCAAGCCTATCTTGTCTATATTATTGCTGTGGGGATTCTAATCATTTTGCCTTCGGTTTTATTGGGTCATTCTTCCATTTCTGGCAGATTGCGTTGTTTTCAAATTCAATTTGGTTTTCCTTGCGGCTACCATTTCAATTTACTGAACAATGTTGGTGGCAAGCTCTTACTTTTCTTGCAGCAAGCCTTGGATGGTTTGCACTATTATTATAAATATTATTATAAGCTATCATGACTATTATCATCGCATGACTATGGAGATTCTGTGGTCAGGCTTACCTGATTGTGATTATTAGGCATAATTATATGGCTATCATAGTTGCCTTTTCATTTTTTTGTGATTAATAAGTTAGAAATATAATATAATATTTTTCATTTTCAAGGTATCAAGGCGACAAAATTCCATGAACTTTTTTTTTTTTGCAGCTTTTATAGTTTAGTTTTTGCTTCTGCACTGAAAGTTTTCTTAAACAACTTTTTACCATCCTTGAGATTTTGTCTGTACGTCATCATCACCCTCGCTGCCAATCATCTCCATGCGCTAACAAGAACCACTATACTAGTGGCTTATCAATTTCTGCTACAGCATTATCAGTGTGTTTCCTAATTCATTCCCTTTTTTATCGATTCTTGCTTGTTTTTTTTTATCTCATGGTTCAAACTTTGTCTTAACTTTTGATGCAAAATGGCATCTCTTAGCCTATTCAAGTTATTTTTTATGACAATAATTATCTTTATTGGGCTCAAAGCATACATAACTTTTTTTGTGGACAAAAATTTTGAAAATATGTTAATGGTGATCTTAAAGTGCTTGAAAAGGACAAGAATGAGGGCGTTAAGACCTTGCATGCTCGACTTGAGGATTGAAAAGGAATCAATTTTAAAATTATCACATGGTTTGCCAATACACCTATCACATCTATTAATATGCAATTTGATAATTTTGATACCACAGAAGAGGTTTGGGACTTTTTCGGACAACGACATATTTCCTCTAATTTTGCTGGTCAATATCAACTTATAAGTGATTTGTTGCGTATGAGACCGGATAGGACAATCCATTACAAAGTTTCATGCTCAAATGTTTTTTACCTGGCACCATTTGACCCAACTTAAGCCAAAATTATCCCATTCTAAAGATATTTCTCCTATACAACAATTATCATGATTCTATTCGGCTTACTCAGTTTTTGATGGCACTCAAAGTTGACTTTAAGCTTGTTAGGATATCTGTTGGGGATAAACCCCACTTCCACTGAAATCCAGCCTGGTGCTTAGCCTAATGCAGCTAGTAATCATAGAAGAGCTTTAATAAAAAATTCTCTCCCCAACGGCCGAACCCCACCCGATCTCCTTCAGTGGCCGAATTCATTCAGTGGCTGAATTTTTATGAAAGCTGAACTCCTTCTGAATCCCTCTTCAGTCGGACTCCTACGGGAGCCAAACTCCTTCCGGATTCTCCTTCAGTCGAACTCCTACGGAAGCTGAACTCCCTCCAAACTTCTTCTTCAGTCGAACTCCTATGAGAGCTGAACTCCTTCCGGATTCTCCTTCAGTTCGGACTCTTATGGAAGCCGAACTCCTTCCGAATCCCTCTTCAGTCGGACTCCTACGGAAGCCGAACTTCTTCTTCAGTCAGACTTCTACGAAAGTCGAACTCCTTCCAAACTTCTCCTTCAGTCGGATTCCTACGAGAGCCGAACTCCCTCCATACTTTTTCTTCAGTCAGACTCCTACGAAAGTCGAACTCCTTTCGAATTCTCCTTCAGTCGGACTCCTACGGAAGTCAAACTTCCTCCAAACTTCTCCTTCAGTCAAACTCCTACGGAAGCCAAACTTCTTCCGATTCTCCTTCAGTCGAACTCCTATGGGAGCCAAACTCTTTTTGAGCTCCTTCCGGATCTTTCTTCAGTCGGACTCCTATGGGAGCCAAACTTCTTCTTTAGTCAGACTCCTATGGAAGCTAAACTTTTTTCGAACTTCTCATTCAGTTAGATTCCTACGGAAGCCGAACTCCCTCACACTTCTCCTTCAGTCGGACTCCTACGAGAGCCGAACTTCTTTCATATCCACTTTCAGTCAGACTCCTATGGAAGCCAAACTTCTTTCGGATCCCTCATTCAATCGAGTTTGCGTAGGAGTCGAACTCCTTCCGAACTTCTTCTTTGGTCGAACTCCTTTCAAACTTCTTCTTCTGAACTTCTTCAATCGAATTCCTCCAGCAGATCGCTCCCGGATGATCCTCTTCAAATGTATTTCCTTTAGAAGTCCAAGCTCCTCTGAAATTTACGTATGTCGAAGCTCTTCACCGAGCAATGCATGCTTTCTCCAAACTTCAATTATTGAATCTCAATGAACGGCCATTATCAGTCTGACGATGCCTCTTTCTCTCCGTATCGAATCCAACGTGGTTCCAAGTGGCTTAGTACGGGACAGCTATGGCTGTCGCCATTAGTCTGCTTCAAACGGTGCTACAGGCGGCACCTCCTCCATGACAGACTCCATCAGACCTCGAGCAGCCTGCTATCAGACGACTGCAGCTGTCACTATCAATCCACTACATGCTTCATCTATAAAAAGGATCATCTAGATATATTTTTTTTAAGCTCTCCTCTTTTTTTTTTTCAAAACTCTGCAGAATTCTCGTCCGAGCACTCCATTTCTGTTGGTTAGAAGAGATGACTTGATCATCGGAGGGTCCTACTGGAGCCACCACCATCAACTTCGGATGGAACTTTATTTTGCAAGTCACCGACGGTGACCTCATCTTCCTCGACTCCAACTCGATCCGACGTCAATCAAATTCTGCAACAACAAAATTGGCGCTAGATAGAGGGCTTTTATCTCTGAGGTACTCTTATTTTTAAAGGGGTGCTCAGTCGATCCTGCCGACCTTCTTCTCCAAGGTTCACCTCCATCCTCTCCTTCAATCCCAAGAAATATCTCAAAAGAAGACGACTATCCGAAGATCTATCGCTTCTACCATCAGATCTGAGCCAGATCCATCGATTCCTGCTCCATCGTCGGTATTTCAGCCTCCACCTCCACTGACGGCCATGGTAGATTTGGAGTAGTTTAACCTACTGATGCAGTGGATTTGAAGCCTCACCGAGATGGTGCAGACCATGCGGCAGCCTCCGACGGTGACTCCATCAGAAAATCCACCATCAGGATGTTAAAAATCGGTCCCAAGAAACAGCACTTGGGCTAGCATACCCATCACCTCTGGAATGGAAAAACAGAGAGCAGAGGATCCGTGTTTGGATCATGGTTCTCCTCTGGAGGAGACATTCTCCATCTATAGTCGAAAGCCCTTCAAGATCTGCGATCGGGACGACGTCCTCGATCACAAACTATGGAAGATGGATTGATGGATTGAGAAACTCCATCATGTCATCCCGGCTCGCTATGACGACATCTGCATCGATCCTCCTTTCTCTTTTCGAATTATGCAAGAGCCGTTCCGTCGAACTTCAAGTTTCCTCAATTTGAAAGCTACGATGAAATCTCTGATTCGGTTGATTATCTGAAGGCCTTTCGGACCATGATGCTACTCCATGATATATCAGACGTCATATTATGCCGAGCTTTTTTATCTACCTTAAAGGAAGCAGCAAGAAACTGGTACTCGATGTTGAAGTCAGGTACGATCTTCTTTTTTTATCAAATGAGCCATCAGTTTGCGACTCACTTCGTCAGCAGCCGATGTCCGTACCGAGGTTCGAATTCTCTGATGAATGTCAAGCAGAAGGAGGAAGAATCCATCCAGACTTATATCACCCAGTTTAACGCTGCTACTTTGGAGGTCCAAAATTGAGACCAGTCTGTTGCAATAGCCGCACTCAAGGATGGCCTTCACAAGAATAATTTGCTGTTCTTTCTGAAAAAAAATACCCTAGAAATTTTATCGATCTGCTAGCTCAGATCGAGGGATATGTCCGTACGAAAGAAGCCTTCAAGTTGAAGGATGAAGAAGCCGCAGGAGAGCGGCGGACGGATGAGTCTAATAGACCCACCATCGATGGAGGATCGAGTGAAGTTCGGTCGCGCTCACGGACTCCCCCCGAGCGCAAGTGAGCCCGAACTCCTTCTCGAGCTCATCATCAAGAAAGCTCCAAAAGAAGGCGTGAAGAAGTTCTCCCTCCAGAAGGTTCCGCAACTATGCCCCCCTTAACGCTCCTAAAACTCAAGTTCTGATGAAAATTAAGAATCGGCTATCAAGATCAAAAAACTTACGATCTCTTCCAAACAAGCACAATCAAAGCAAGTACTGCCTCTACTATCGTGACCATGATCATGATACTGAAGAATGCACTCAACTTTGAGACAAAATCGAGAAGCTCATCTGGAGGAGCCGGTTGGGTTGATTCCTCAGACGCCAGCCTAAAGCAGGAGAAGATCGGCCAGGGAAGCTGCCATAACCAAAACCATTAATGACGGAGGAACAATAAGGAGGTTGATCGCCTTCTGGCATCATCAATGCTACCTCTGGAGGGGCTTGGTACTTCGGCGAGCTCTCATCTCTCAGCCTCAAAGCCAAGAGAAGCTTGCTCCAAATTGAGAAAGTCAGCATAAAATAGAGAAGATCGTCTGATCCGAAACTTATCGCCTGAAGAAACTTGGAGGAACAATGCTCCCACGACTCTGAAACACAAAGAATCTAGGAATGTGCTACTAATAATTTTTCTTTAATAAAATTTCTTTATTTCAATATTATCATTTCTTAGTAATAAAAACTATGTGATGACAGAGAAGAAACAATCAATAGTAGTCATGTAAGGAACAAAAAAAGAACCTCGTCCTAATATGAGCAAGTCAAAATCCTTCAACCTCGGTTAGAGATAAGATCTCTCCCAAGCTTCTACGTCAATAGAGATAAGATCTCCTTCAACCTCGCTAGAGATAAGATCTCTTCCGAGTTCAAAGTCACGTAATAGGAATAAATCTTCTTCAACCTCGGCTAAAGATAAGATCTCTTCCGAGCTTCAAAGTCTACGTCAACAGAAGATAATATCTCCTCAACCTTGGCTAGAGATAAGCTCTCTCGAGCTTCAAAGTCTACGTCATCTTAAACGAGCTCAAAGTTTACAGGAAAACGAGATAAATCTTTTTTCAATCTCGGCTAGAGATAAGATCTCCGAGTGAGCTTTCAACAGGAGTGGATCTGCTTCAAGTGGTAGAGATAAACTCGTTGAAGATAAGTCTACGTCAATAAAGATAAGGTCACTTCAACCTCAACTAGAGATAAGACTCTTCTGAAGTTCAAAATCTACAATTATAGGAGATAAGACTACTCAATCCTTGCTAGAGATAAGATTTCCAAGAATTCTACGCATAGAAGATAAGGTCTCCTTCAATCTTGGCTCAGATAAACTCTTTTCGAGCTTCTACTTAATAGAAAGATAAGCTCTCCTTCAGTCTCGACTGGACGATCGATTCTCTCCGAGCTTTATGTCAATAGGAGATAAATCTCTTTTTAACCTCGCTAGAGATAAAGATCTCTTCCAAGCTTCAAAGTCTACGTCAATAGAAGATATGATCTCCTTCAATCTTGATGGGGAAGCGATCTTCCGAGCTTCAAACAATCTACATCAACCAGAGATGAATCCCTTCAACCCCCGGCGGAGATAGATCTCTCCTGGCTTCAACGTCTGGCGAGCGGTCCGAAAAATACTTCGACAGTCATCTTTTTTGTACTCCTTCCTTCGAATTCGAACTCGAGAGTGGGTTACTATTTATGGGATAAACTCCACTCCGCGAAGTTCAGCCTGGTGCTTAGCCAATGAGTTGGTAATTATGGAAGAGTTCAATTAAAATTCTCTTCACAACAGTCGAACCCATCCGATCTCCCTCCCGCGGTCGAACTCATTCAGTGGCCGATTTTTATGAAGCCAAATTCCCCAGATCTCTTTAGTTGGACTCCTATGGGAACCAAACTTCTTTCAGATTCTTCTCCAGTTGAACTTCTACGGAACCGAACTCTTCTGATCCTACTTCATCGGACTCCTATGGGAGCTGAACTCTTCCAACTTCTCCTTCATCAGTCAAGAGCCGAACTTCTTCAAACTTCTTCTTAGTCGAATTCCTAGAGAGCCGAACTTCTCCTCACTTCTCCTTAGTCGGTCTCCTACGGGAGCTGAACTCCTATCGGATTCTCCTTCAGTCAAACTCCTACGAGAGCCGAACTTCTTTCCGAACTTCTCATTCAGTCGGACTCCTATGGGAGCCGAACTTCCTTTCGGACTTTTTCTTCAGTCAAACTCCTACGAAAGCCAAACTTCCTTCTTGAGCTCCTTCCGGATTCAGTCCCTCAGTGGGAGCCAGCTTTCTTCGAGCTCCTCCTAGTCGGAACCTATCGAAACTCAAACTTCCGAACTTCTCCTTCCTAGTCGAACTCCTACGGGAGCCGAACATTTTTCGAACTTCTTCTTCAGTCGAATTCCTACAGGAGCTGAACTCCCTCGCACTTCTCCTTCAGTCGGACTCCTATGGATGTCGAACTCCTTCTGGATCCTCCTTCAGTCGGACTCCTATGAGAACCGAACTCCTTCCAGATTCTTTCTTCAGTTGAGTTTTCGTATGAGCCCAACTCTTTCCAAACTTCTTCTTCGACTGAACTCCTCCAGAAGTCGAACTTCTTCCGAACTTCTTTAGAAGCCGAACTCTTTTCGAACTTCTCCTTCAGTCAGATTCCTTCAATGGATCGCTCCTGGATGATCCCCTCTAGACATATTCTCTTTAGGAGTCCGAGCTCCTCTGAAATTTATGTATATCGAAGCTCTTCACCGACCAACATCTGCTTCCTCCAAACTTCGATTATTGAATCTCAACGAATGATCATTATCAGTCTGACGATGCCTCTCTCTCTCCATACCGAATCCCACATGGCCCCAAGCGACTCAGTACCGAACAGCTACGGCATCGCTATCAGTCTGCTTCAGACAATGCTACAAATGGTGTCTCCCTCCATGACAGACTCTACCAGGCCTCGAACGGTCTGCTACCAGATGGCTGCAGCTGTTACTATCAATCCGCTACAAGATTCGTCTATAAAAAGGGATTCTCTAAATATATTTTTTCTAAGCTCTAAGCTCTCCTCTCCTTTCCTTCAAAATTCTGCAGAATTCTCGTCTGAGCACTTCATTTCTATTGGCTAGAAGTGCTGACTTGATCGTCGGAGGGTCCTGTCGGAGCCACCACCACCGACTCTGGATGGAACTTTATTTTGCAGGTCACCGATGGCAACCTCATCTTTCTCAACTCCAGCTTGATCTAGCATTAATTAGATTCTGCAACAACAATATCTATCCTGCATCTAACTCCTTTACCATCCATTAATATCACTTTTGCAGAGTTGAAATTTGAGGAATGCCTCCATACTTTGCATTTTCAAAAGCAAGATAGTTTTCTAGTCACAACTTCATCAACACAAAATAGAAAATTGGGCAACTCTGCTAAAATAGATTTCGTAGACACTCGATGTGCTAACAAATCTAATTGTTTTTATACTTATTGTTATATTTTAGGGCATACTATTGACTTTTGTAGAAAGCTCAATAAATCCAACTTTTCTTAGTGCATTGCTGTAGTTGCTAATTCTATAATGACTTGACCCAAGACTTTTTTCCCTTTGCATAAATTTTAAAGCATTCAAAAAAAGGAAAAGGAGCTACATATGCTATGCATGTGAGCTGGGGAAGGAAGACTTCTGATTAGTGTCTTCCTCTTCTTCAATTCTAGCCACAAAAAAGGGTCTAGGGCATGCGAAAGCTCTAGGTCCTCTTCTATATAGGCTCACGACTCCTCCTAGGGACTCCATTGCCAGAAAATCATGAGCAACCACCACCAATTCCTAGTTTTGTTGTTGCGATTTCATCCCTCAGATTTCGTCTAAGTCACTAAATCATCATGTCAGCTAGCTATAAATACAAAAATTTTCTCTCTTCAATCATTTAAAGTTGAAGCTCGCATCGAGATCCCCATATATAATGGGACCATTGATGCAAAAAGGCTAGATAATTGGCTAGACTAGTTAGAGATATACTTTATTATCTATGGATACTTTAGTATCTAGAAAATAGCTTTTGCTTGCTCATCTCAAGCTCTGTAGCCGTACTCTCATGTAGTGGAATTTATACATGATAAAAACAATGTTTCTAATCTGTCATAGAGCAAATTTAAGAGCCTAGTCAATAAGTAGTTTTATCTAATCGGCCATCGGGAGGATCAATGGATCAAGTAGCAATACTTATAATAGAAGTATGATCAATCCATTCAGGACTATACCACTGAGCTTTCCAAGGAAGTAATCTCTCTTAGAATCTTCATCGACAATCATGCAATTTTCATGAAGTATTTTGAAGGTCTCCATAAGAGCATTCGAAAGGAGCTGAAGCTCTTCAAAGTTGAAGACATCAATAAAGCTAGCATGAAGGCTATGGGGATTAAGGAAAATAATTGGCCAAAGAAAGATAAGAAGAACAAAAGGCATGTCAATATGACTCAAAAATATTATTTCGATCACTCCAACCTTCACGAACACATGAAGAAGTGTGGGAAAGTTCACCCTGAGTTGAAGTCGAAAGGATAGATTCCAAAGGATGATGATTCTAAGAAGAAAGAGAAAGAGAAGGCGGTCTTCAATGCTATGAAGGTTAAGGAGCTAATCGAATTGGAGCAAGCAGCTCCAAATTAAGTTTGATGACAGAGAAACCTGAGACAATAATTGAGATTGATCTAGAGGCACGTAAGGAACTCTTCTGCTTAAAGATCCAAGTGAGGCAGAGCATCATTAAAGCTATTTTAGATCCTGAAAGCCAGAAGAACCTCATCTCTAAAAATCTAGTTCAAAAGTTGGGATAGCAGACTAAAGCTCATCCACATCCTTACCCTCTTAGTTGGATTCAAAAAGATATCAAATTAAAGATTACCAAGTAGTACACCTTTAAGTTTGCCATTATTGAGAGGTAAATTGATAAAGTAACTTGTAAAGTAGTTTCTTTAGATGTTAGCTAGGTTATCCTAGAGAGTTTATATATTTGGAATCGAGATGCAGTCTTCTATAGATGACAAAGGAAGTATCCTCTCATAAAAGATGAAAAAGAGTTCTTGATCAATATCTCCAAAATATAAGTGACTTGTTAATGCTTGCAGCTAGTTTGTGATGATGGTACAAGAAGCCGATACTACTCATAAGAGGTTAAGCTCTCATCTTTTGATTCTATCGACTAATTAACTAAGATCAAGATCGAGGAGTCACCGTAGTTGTCATCGACAATGAGGAAGGATGGTAAGAACCATCCCTACCATGAAGTTAGATGCGAAAGCAGGCCAAGTGGTTCATTGAGAGCCAGAAGTAAAAAATAAAAAATAAAAAAAAATAAAGCTAAAAACCATCTTCAAGTAAAAGCCAGATTGTTCGATCATGAGATGGAAAAGCAGGAATTTTCCTATCTTTAGTGTTTATTTAGCCAAAGCTAAATCCCCTAAACAAGAGGAGCCTTAATCCAAGATGAGCCTTAAACTCGATATGGACCATTTTGGCCACTACGAGTAAGAGCTGGATAGGATCTAGAAGCAAGATCCATCACATAAGGAAACCTAATCACATGCCAAACTTTATGAGGCCATAACCTTATGATATGATACCCAATTGAGATTATCTTTTTTCTAAAATTAAGTGTCTTTTCGAAATCACAACTTTGGGCTAACTTCCAAAGAGGGCCAAATCGATCCAAAATTTCATTATTTGGGCCTTAAAACAAACCGGTCAAATTGAAACTTTCTTTTTCAGAAAATACTTTAACTAGAAATTATCTTCCAATCCATGAAGAAATAGATAGAGCGATGAAACTAAAATTGATGTAGAAGTCGAGATCTACCTTCTATAAAATTTAAATATTTTTTAGTATTTTTTATATTTATCATAAGAAAAGAGTCTAACCCAAATTGTTTAAGAATGAATGTCCTTCTAGAAGATAAGAATAGAAATCTGATTTAACTTGTATAAGAGCAGATCTCACTATTATATGTAGAAGCTATGTACCTTAGTTTTTATGATGGTGAGAAAAAATAAAGAGAAAGAAAAGAGATTTAAGACTTTTTTACAAAAAATTTTCTCTTGTTCTATCTTTTCTCTATGAGATTTGAGTTGAATGGGTTGCAGTAAATCTTGGTTCTTCTCAATTGAATCACTTGACAATGGTGCAAGCGTATAAAGGAGATGTGGATGATTTGGAGCAAGCAGAATATTCCTTGGTACCAGTTTGACAGCTCTTACCTAGTAGTGTTATGGAATATCTGTTGGAAGAGTACACTAGTGTCTTTAATTGCAAGGCTTAGACTACTGAAGGAGTTCGGACTGCAATTTGGTTTCAGCCTCCTTATGGGTCTTGTTACCCAAGGTCTTGAAGCAAATAGTGCCTAAGTGACTTCATTGGGGGTGCAAGGATCCAAGGGCACTTCAGGGAAGAAGTCCACACCTCTGAGTAGTTAAATCCAAGCTCCTTAGACTAAACTTCCAGATAGCTGATAATATGCTAAGTTAAGGTTTCATTCATAATGTATTGACAGTCCAAAGCATTTGGGTAAATGGAGTAATAATGCCCTTCTCTCAATCTTTTCCGTTCGCTATTGGCGTCAATAAATGGTTTGCAACAAAGATTTGTCTGTTGCAGGGGAGGACGCAGGAAGGAAAACAATATCTCTCTATATTTTGTGCTCAGTCAATATATTGGCTCATAAATGTCAAGAAATGAGGACCATCGTCTGATCTCATGTCTTGTCCAATGGCCCCGTTAAACTCAATATTTTGCCCTCGACATGCCAATGTCAGGCAGCTTGTCATTCCCATGGTTATTCAAATTGGTTTTCAATTCAACGAAAGCCTTCGTTTAAATCCTCCCCATCGTGATGCCGATTATCATCATGGTCATGGTATCACTAGCTCTAACA
This sequence comes from Cocos nucifera, assembly GCA_006176705.1. Lineage (NCBI taxonomy): Eukaryota > Viridiplantae > Streptophyta > Magnoliopsida > Arecales > Arecaceae > Cocos > Cocos nucifera. Next base: position 112,769 of record QRFJ01001066.1, on the reverse strand, counting down.
TCATCTTTTCAAAAGATTCCTCATGCAGAATATAGATTTTCTAAATCCAAAATTGATTCTCAAGTCTAGGATCGGAACGCCAGTGATGATGTTGATGAAAGAAGAAATAAAATAAAAAATATAATCAAATATATGGATTAAGTCAAGGCTGACCTTCATAAAACATTCAAATTTTTTCTATGAGAAAAAAGAATTTATAAGAGAAGATCACATCCTGAACCCTTATACACCAATTCCTCTCTCTCAATAAGAAGTACTCCCTCAAAAAGCTTTCTCTCTAAGAGACCTCTAAAGTGATCGCTATCTGCTATCTAATAATCTACTTGAAGCTTCCTGCTTTAGTTCTCTACCAGTATCTCTCAGTGTCTACGCAGCCTTCGCCTATTCCAAGGTCTCTGCTGACTATTGCTACCATGTTTAGCCATCTGTTTGCCCACAGGCCTTCTTAAAGGCTTCAAACAGAGTCCAATCCGAGATCAAATAGATCTCTAAACTCCTATCCAAACTCTAATCAGCCCCTAACCGTCCGATCAAGTCTCTAATGAAGCCGCTCGCATCCTTGTCCGTCGGATCGAGCAAATTCACATCGTGCACCATGCATAGACCTTGCATACTGTGATCCCTACCAAGTCACCGCACATCGCTTCACTTCACGCACAAAAAACATCTGTACACCACGTGAAAATGCGGTGCACCTCTTAAGAATCCATGGTGGACCATGTGACCCTCCGTTTCATGGTGGATCATGTGAAACAAAGGGGCCACACTAGGCCTCCAGTGCATGTGGCTGCGCGCCCGTGCATTGGGCCACATGGCTGCTTGGGCTGTGCACCCACACGCTGGCTTGTGCTAGCCTAGGCTGCGCCCAGTTTGTGGGCCATGTCCAACTTGCAGGCCGCGCCTATGAGCCGTGGCCTACTGCAGGCCTGGCTTCTTCGGCGGACTGTGGATGCCTTTCTACAAGCCGTTTTTCATGCAGGCTCCTTTCTAGATTTTTCTTTGCTGCGAACTTCGTGTGGGCTTCTTACAGGTCGAATTCAATTTTCATGATACTTTCATATCCCACTCTTTTTAGATCCGTGTACCATGGCGGGGAGCCTTCCTACTACTCACCTTGCAAATTGAAATCCCCGTCAGTCAACAAACTCTCAAGAGTAGATTGAATGGCCACTGCAGACAAGCGTGAGAGAGTCCTGGGTTGGAGAGGACAGTTATCAACAAGCAGTAAATTAACATGACTCAGTGCAGCACCACCCTCGCTTCCAACCTATCTTTATCTTTTTACCAAGCTTTCAATCTAGAGCTAATACTTTTCAAAGGATAAAAATAGTAGCAAGGAGATTGAGTGGGTACGATGGGTGTGGTTTGTTGAGACAAAGATGGAGGTGGTCTTGGAGTTTCTAGCTTTTATGAACCTCAACACAGCACTTACCTAAATGTTGGAGATTAGTTTGCAAAGGACCGACATGTGGAGGAAGGGAGACAATTTGGGCATGATATGCAAGATACAGCTTTTTGGAGTCTATTTCATGAGATTCTACGGTGTATATCCATTGTGGAAGGGTGAGCATCTCCATTATGGAAGGATATGCTAAAGGAGAAAGACTTTCCATGGATAAGCCTTGGATTAACATTGGAGAAGGCAGTGTTGGCTGGATACTGGTGTGATATATAGGGTTGGTCTCCTAGCCTGGAGGAGCTCTAGCCAACGCTTTCTAGCTATGCTGGTTGGACAAAAATATCTTAATTTGATTTCCTTTTACTCTCTCTTGTTCTATTCTTTTCTTTTCTTTTTTTCAACATATCTTCTGTTGCAATTGTGGTATCCAAGAAGAAACCGCCATTTACCTGTCCCTAAAGAGCAAACCATCCAAGGGAGTTTGTAAACTAAGAGTTGCACCTTTAGGCATTAGTAGATCATGCAAGTTTCTAGAGGAGCTGTGGATGATTTGGAGGAAGCATGCATTCCTTGACGAATATTATAAGTATGAAATCTCCTAGCCTAGGTGGTGTAACTGAATATCTTGTTGAAAAGATATGCAAAGGCCTTTAGCTAGAAGACCTGAACTCTCAAAGTCTGGACTGCAATTTCCTTTTAATCCTTTTCATGGATCCTGTTGCTGAGGACTAGAAGCAAATAGAAATTCTGAGCTTGCTCAAACACACCAATCTTTCAAGTTCCTCTCCCCTCCCTCCTCATTTCCGTCTTACCTTTATACCTGTATCTTACCTTTGGTTGTTTGTAGCCCTTTGTTTACTCCTCTGTTTTCTTACTGCTTTGGTGATGAATCCCTATATTTTTGGTGAACGATGAAACCCAATGTTTACAAACTAATAAGAAAAACAAAACAAAAACTATAGGCTTGCTAGTCTGCTTTATATATACAGCAAGGATTTGGATATTAAAATTGTTTGCTTTTTCCTGCTCTTAATTTCATCTATTTAGGGATCAAGGTTCCACAATACATCTGATTCTTGAATTTTTCAAGGCACGAATCAAATTAAAGAGAAGAATAGATCTTTGTTCTCCTACCTAGAAAAATAAATTATGAGTTATAGCAGTTAGTTCAAGTGATTGGAGGAAAAGCTTTGTTAATATATTATTGATTTTCATTTCTGACACAACCCAAAATCTGAACAGCAACAAGATTTCAATTCACAGTTGAACATCAAATATATGATAAGCAATTTCATAAAAAACATCATAAGTGGTCCTGCCAACTCTGAAAAAGATCACAACCTCCTATACTGCACCAATTTCCTCACCATAAATCTGTTGTTCGCAAAGTCGAGCCATTGGTCCACATGGTGTTCCCACGACAACCAAAGAGATTGCACAAGGATTGTATCAAAAGAACTCTAGTTTTGGAGTTATCCCTGACTTGCATGAGTAGATGTTAGACCTCAGAAATTTTGCAACGCAGAGAATTATAGCCTTGAATTGGACATTAGACTCTTGTTCTCATTTTACATTCACAAATTGTCCAACTTTAAACAATTATACAGTAAGTTATTTCATTAAACTTACAAAAAATTTACATAAAGTGCTTCCCTAGGCTAAAGTCAAATTCTTAAACAAAATAAAAGACATGCTTAATTTCAGGATTCACAAACTAAGGTGTCAGAATATATCTTCATTCTTTTAGTTTGAAACTATAAAAACCCCACCACAGAGATCCTTAACAGAACAAATATTTCTCTCACTTTTTATCTGCATAACTGAGATAATGGACTTTGCTGAATATGGTAATGCAACGCCAAAGCACTGAATGGTCCATTTTCATTTATATGATAAGCCCGGATAACAGGAAGAATAGTCTGACTTTATGAATGTATAGAAAACTTTATTTAAAATCCAGATCATGGAAATTAACATTCCATAGAGGAAAGTTATGGGTCGGGAGCAAGCAGTCTCATAGCTAAATGGCAAGTTCAGCCAAATCAAAAGTTCTAGTCACAGCCTTGTACCAAGATTCATTCCTCTTCTTCCTCTGTGCCTCATCCAGTTTGGGGCGGAATATGGTAGTCTTCTCTTTGTGTTCAGCAGCAAATATCTGTTCTTCAGTCCAAACACCAGCAGCCAATCCAGCTGCATACGCTGCTCCAAGGGCTGTAGTCTCAATATCAGCAGGTCTAACAACTGGGCTGCCCAATAGATCAGCCTGCAAGCAGGTAAAATAAATATATAATATTATCAAGAACAGAATATAAATTTACCTGGTATTCCATGACAGATGTGCATGTAAGAATTTCAGATTGTAAAGAATTAAACAACTGAAGAAGTATTAATACCAAGTAAAGCTAAGAAGGAAGATTTATGAAACTAACTGAGCATAATTCATTCATGGATAAATATCAAGAACAGAACTTATGAGTGAATGGACAACTAATCTGAATCTACAAGCAAACATCATTTTGCAGGGAACAAGGTTTCTCAACAGGACCTAGTCACAACTCACAATACCAAATAACATATAACTGTGGACCAGGTAGACATACAAGAACCTAATTCTACTCCGCCACATATTATATAAACTTCTGTTTTCATCTTTAAACTAAAAATTCTGATATAATATTAATAAGTGCATTATACAAAGAAGATCACATAACCATCATATACTAAGAAAAAGATCATATAACTATCATATTTTATTCTACAAGATCATTTACAAAAAAAAAACAAAAAAGTATATGGAGAAAATCACCAAGGATTTTCACGCAGATCATACTGTAAATGATGAGATAACAGCTTAGGTTAAATATGACATGAAAGCAAGATTCACCGTGCCACCCTGAACCGCCCTGTTTGGGGCAAATTGTGAGGTACTAGGGGGTGGACTGGCACATTTCTGCCCCTTCGACCAAGGGCAAAGATGAGAGAGAACCGGAAAGGAGAATAGGGATGGGGAGGAAAGAGAGGGGAGGAGAGAGAGAGAGAGAGGGAGGCGGATGGCCAGTGGAGGGCCATGAAGGGTCGAGGAGGGGCAGGGGATGGGCTCCACCCTTCATTTCTTTTGTTTCATTTAAAATGAGGGTCCCACGGGAGGGGGGAGTCCTTTATTTTATTTTGAAGTCGGCAAGGGGGATTGCCAACTTCACTTAATTTCTTCAAAATAAAGGAGGAGCCCCATTCAGGATTTCGATTTTGAACGAAGCAGGGGAATCCGAGGGCGGGACCCTTCCTCCACCACTCCCCACCCTCTATGGCCATCTGCCTCCCTCCTCTCTTCCTCCCTTCCACCCACACCCTCTCCCTCAATCCCTCTTCTCTCTCTCTCATTCTCCATATCCCCCACCCTCTCCAGTGTGTCGGCACGGGCCCAAATTGGAATAGCACAGGAGCGTCCTGAACCATTCCATCGAGCAATAGGTATAGGCTCTAGTATTGGCACAACAATCATTACATGAAAGATAAAATGGTGAAAAGAAAATCAAGTTATCAAAACAAAGTCACAAAATGAGTTTGTTGATTGTTAAAATAGATTGTATATCTTCATTAGCAATTAAAGGGAAAAGAAAGAAAAAGAAAAGATTAGTTGAAGGGCATAGTATAGGCATCAAAACTTCTTGAAGAATAAGCTATATATGATAGAGCTTCACTAGCATTAGTTGTCCAAAAAGATCATCATTAAATTTTTCATAAGACAAATAGACTTTTTTGTTAACTTACCACAAAAACCCAAAAGCCTTTGAGGTCTAATGATAGTTAAAGTGGTATCAAAATCCACTATTCCACTTGCCTACCAATGCCTCCATGCTCCCACTTACTAATCCATGTGTCGCCTCTCTTCAGGTTTTATCCCTTGGGCTCTACATGTAAAAGGAGAAGTTGAAAAATAGTCCCACATTGGATCGGTTACAAGCTTGTCCCAAAATGCAAGTGCTGAAGCCCTGAGGCTGAATTGGGCATACTATTGTTCGTCAATCACCATGTTTCCATAATAGGTGTTGAAGGAGATGGTTGAATAGGTGGAATTAAAGATGGAGATAGAGAATGAGATGGCTTTGGGGTTGGAGTTGGGATGGTGATTGATTTGGAGCAAGAGATGGCATTTGGGTCAGGGTTGGCATTAGGGAAGGAGAAGGGAAGGGTAGGAGTATGGGATAGAGGAGATAGTGTTTGAGTTGGGGATGGAGAATAAGGAGAGTAATGATGGGATAGAGGAGATGCTTTTGGAGTTAGGGATGATGAATGAGTTGGGGAATGACTTATGACATGAAAAAACGGTTTCAAGAGAGGGATAAAATAGGAGTAACAATGAACAAGGCCATTGTTAACTTTGTTTTACTTAACATAGAGATATGGATGGTCATAGTGAATGATACATGGACTTGTATACACAAGTGGATGAAGTTCAGAAGTAGAAAGGGATCAACACGGGACAAGTAGAGACTATCATAGATGAACTGGGGAAAAATCATAAGTTCCCACCATCTTACCTTAATCCTCATAAGACTCCCATGTCTCTACCACTTCCCTGGAGTGGGGCATCTCCAAGAAGCTACATAGCATTTTATCTCTTAGTAGTAAGCGGGTTTGACTCTTGGTTCTCCTTTAACTCTGAGGTTAAGCATTTAATAGTAGTAATTCAGGCACCTAGAAGTAATTTAATACAGTATCAGAAAACACTATCCCTCTTGACCATCAATGCCCCAATCCTCCCACTCACTAATCCACATCTCGGGCTCTCTACATGAGAGGGGGTGTTGAGGAATAGTCTCACAGCAAATAAGTTAAGAATTTTAGTTAGTCTTATAGTCTCATCCACCTACTAGCTTAAGCTTCTGACTTGCATTTTAACATCTTCCTCTTTTCTACCTATACTTTTGCACTTTCTCTTATAAAGAACCAGAACCTCAGACTTTTTTCAGATGTAACGGATCTTCAAAAAAGAAATAAACTATGTAAAAACTGTCCATGTTGAAACATCTAAGTCCTTGGCATTGTGATCAATTCAAAAGGATGATATGACAGGAGGTAGTGAGAATAGCAGCCCTTTTGGATCTTAATCTCTAGACTACAACCAGATGCACATGAAAAATCAAAATAGGCATCTGATTAGGTATAGCCCAAACTTTTAACCATGTGCCAAGCATCACTAAAAAATAGTTAGGCAAAAAGCAGATGTAAAATTAAACTTGATAGCAGAGCATCATCAACACTACCCTCCATTATATTTTATTGCAGATATAAAGTTAATTACGAAATGGTAAATCTTATTTCAGAGGATTATGTTATTTTTCTCAATTTAGTTGAGAAAAATATAGTTTTGTCCTCCTTTGAAAAGGAGCCCTTCATATAACAAACTCCTTTGTCAAGGAAAGGGGGATACAGAAAATGCCATGGTTTGAATTACTCTCTGGAAAAGAGAATGTCATGCTATAAAACAGGACTACAAAAAGCATAGAACCGAAAATGGATGTCCAGTACAACCAGACCCACTTATATAATGATGTAAAAAAATTAGATGAATCATGTTTGCAAAAAAGACAGTGTCATAAGAAACATACTTAAAGCAATAAAGGAAAAAAAAAAGAATTGTAAATAGAGAACCACATCCACATTTAACAAGTAAAGCAAGTCATCTCCTTCTACTAAGTGATGCATAAAATCAAACATGTTCAACTCCATAATAAGTCTAGCAGAGAAATAAAGTGCCACGCTAAAACTACAAAGACTACAAAAAGAAAGCGAACAAAAGCAGCAGATGGCACACTCAAATTTCTAGAACAAACTATTCACCTCTCACAGAGCAAACAATCCCATATTTGATATCAGAAGAACACAAGCAACTTATAAAAGCAATCAAAGAACTCCAAAGCAAACATAGCTATAATATCAAAGAAAGACTTCCTTTACCTGAATCTGCATCAGAAGATTGTTGACAGTGGCACCCCCATCAACCCGAAGCAAGAATTCCCCTTCCTTGCTCCTCGCTTCTCCTCCCTCCCCTGCATCCTTGTGCATTGAATTGAGCACATCATTCACCTGAAAGCACATGCTCTCCAGCACTGCCCGAGCAAGGTGCCCCTTATTTGTGAACCTTGTGATCCCTACGCACACTCCTCTTGCATCCTCTTTCCACCATGGTGCAAACAATCCATTGAATGCCGGCACAAAATACACCCCTCCCGAGTTCTCCACCGACTCCGCCATTTTTTCGATCTCCGCCGCCGTCCGGATGATCCCGAGCCCATCCCTCAGCCACTGGACAGCTGCGCCCGCAATCGCTATAGACCCTTCCAACGCATAATTCGTCGGAGCATTGGGGCCTAACTTGTAAGCAATGGTGCTGAGCAATCCATGGGATGATCTGACAACCTCCTCGCCAGTGTTGAGAAGAATGAAGGCCCCAGTTCCATAAGTGCTCTTGGCCTCCCCCTTGCGGCACAATTGGCCTAGCATTGCAGCATGCTGGTCACCCAGACAACCGGCGATCGGCAGACCGGAAAGCGGCCAGCCATCGGCGATCACACCTGCAATCTCCGAGTTGCTGATGATCTTGGGCAATATCTCGACAGGAATCCGAAGTGTCTCCAATGTCGGGCTGTCCCAGTCCAGGGTCTTGAGGTCCATAAGCATGGTCCGGGCAGCGTTCGAGCAGTCGGTGACGTGCAACCCACGACCGCAGCCGCCGGTGAGGTTCCAAATCAGCCAGGTGTCGATGGTGCCGAACAGGGCGTCCCCCGACCGGATCGCCTCCCTGACCGCTTCCACATTCTCCATCAGCCACAAGATCTTGAGGGCACTGAAGTAGGTGCTGATCGGCAATCCACACGTCTCGACAAAATGATTCCTCCCACCTGACAATTCCTTCTCCAACCTCCTGCATCAATTCAAATCAATCCTACCAATCAATAACAATCCCTTTTGACTAGAATTTACGAAATTCCATGTACAAAAATAAATACGATCGATGAATAGAAAGGATTAAAAGAATGGGATTTGAAGGATCTACTTGCAGATGGAGCTGGTACGGGCGTCCATCCAGACGATGGCGTTGTAGAGAGGGCGGCCGGTGGATTTGCTCCACATGACGGTGGTCTCCCTCTGGTTGGTGAGCCCGATTGCCTTCACTCGGCCCTCCACCTGGCGGCCGCCGGCGGCCGCCTTCTCGACGGTCTTCTCCATGCAAACTCGGACGCTTTCCAGGATCTCCGTCGGGTCGTGCTCCACCCATCTGTCAAAATCAAATTAGTCATTGGATAACAAGCGATTAATAGCAAACACAAGTAAGATACTGTTCGCAAATGACAATACCCGGCCTCTGGATAGTGCTGGGTGAACTCGACCTGGTGAGAGGCAACTAGCTTGGCCTCTCGATCGTAGATTATAAACCTGGTGCTGGTCGTCCCCTGATCAATTGATCCAATGAACACCTCCTCTCGAGCCATCTTTTGCGGACTCTCTCTCTTTCTCTCTTCGGATGTCTATGCCTTCCTCTGTTGCAATATAATGGGAAGGTGGAAAAGATAGGGCTGTTGGAAGTAGGAAAGGAGAAGAGGGGCTGGCTGCGGAGAAACCGATGAACGAGTCATTGGGAGTTGGGGTACAAAGCCAAAGAAATTGGAAGTCAATGTTTATCCGTTCCGAAGGATATCTTTTTTAAGAGGATTGGATGAGAGTCTTGTGAGAGCGATAATAACAAGAATAAATACATTGGTATTATGGTATGATGAGAAGAGGCCCCGGGACTCGGAAAGGTCTTGGCTGGTGTCGTTTTCTCAGGTTTTACGAATATTTGCGGCGCTTCACTCGTTGGGTTGGTCGATGGTTGGCAGCGCGCTCAACGGTGCCGGCGGCGCGCCACTTTGTGGGGGGAAGGTTTCCTTTAATTCTGGGGGTTTGACACCAGATTCTTCGCTATTGGTCCCTTGGATCTCTGTTGATTTTGGGATTTAGGCTGAGATTTTATTTTATTTTATTTTATTTTAACATTAGGTCAGGAAAAGCAGGCCCGGAATCAGGATTAGGGCAGGAAGCGGGAAATCCGGGATTTAGGCTGAGATTCATTTTACTTTATTTTAAAATTAGGACAAGAAAAGCAGGTCCCCCAAACCAGGATAAGGGCAGGAAGCGAATATAGGTTATTGATACCCTAACTAGATATAAACTAATTGGCACCCTACTAGGGATTTTAGGAAGAAAAACAAAAATAGAATCTCAATAATTATAGTATGCTGGTGATTAACTATATTAAGAAGGAAAATATTAGCATCTTGGCAATCATAGCATATTCTTGATTAGGCATATATTAAACATTGTTTGAAATATTTAGTTATTAAAATTTTAATTTTATCTGATCCACGATAGCGGTGAAAGTAGACCAAAGAATATCCATCTAGATGCATTTTCAAATAATCTATCGAGATATAGATAAAAATTTGAACATTCAACTAATATCCATATTTATATTCAAATTCGTTAAAAAAAATAAATATTGATATAAATAGACAACTATTCAATCTAAATTTAAATATTTAATTTTATTTATAATTCTATTTAATTTTATATAGTATTTATTAATTTTTAAATATACTCATATTAGAATGCTATTAATTTATGATTCACTTAATAATATCTTTAATTTTATAGTCATAAAATTTAATTATCCAACTTATATTCTTATTTATATCCATACTTTCAATACTTATATCCGTATCCATATCCATTCAAAATAAATATAGTATATGAACTTTTGCATCCGACTAATATCCATATCCGTATTTATATTCGTTAAATAAAATAAATATGGATACTTTGCTATTGTATCAATTGATATATCTAATTTGTATTAGATGTTATGATAAAAACCAAGATATGAGTTCTAATTGGATTGGTAAGTATACAATATAACAAATCTATCTTCTCTAGGATGGAAATTTGGGGTTGAACATCCATTTTGGTGTGGACCCACCCTTTAGTTGACTCCATGTTTTCATTCTAGACTAGGCTTTGATTTGCATCAGTATTGATCCCTTGATCATGGTATATGCAGTAATACAAACATGGACCTACATTACTTCGATATTACAAGAATATTCAATTTATGAACTATTTTTGGTAACTTTTTAACCAAAAAATACAGATTATTGCCGAAAAACCATAGTTAATCCTGAGTATACTAAGTTGGTCAAGATTTTGATAAAAGGCCCATGATTTTTATTAATATAGATTGAACACTAGAATCATATATACAAAACCTTGGCCTAAGTTATCTTGATATGACAGGAATATTCAATTTTTCGAACCATTTTGAATAAATTTTAACTAAAAACTAAAGATTTTCGTCTAAAAATCGTAGTTATTCCTGAGTACAATCAAAATTTTGATATAAGATCCGTGATTTGTTTTTTCAATGGTCATCAAGCCGTGCCAAGGCAGATTACTATGCTTAGATGTTGAATAAAGCACTGGGATCACGAGTTTTGCAAGATTTGCTCCGAAGAGAGCAATTCAAACAACCTCACTGAATTCTATTACTGAATCCAAATGGTATTGCAAGGCACGCGCGGGCAATTTGTGCACGGATTTGGTGATTGGTCACATGTGGAGCATTGATGTATGGATCAATCACCCTAACCCATGGCAATGCATACAGTTTTGTGAGTCTATGCATGATCTAAAGTTTATAATAAAACTTTTATCTCAAATCCATGAGCCTGGTCGATGAATAATGCAAGACTTCACATGATTCTCTTAGGTTCTTTGAATATTTGCGGCTCTTCACTTGTTGGGTTTAGGGGAGCAAATGAGCCAAGTCGAATAGGATCATAAGTAACCCAATCCGATCCAATTATTTAATCGGATTCTAATGTTAGACCCAAATCCAATCCAATAAAAAATTAGATCAAATCGAGTCGGATCCAAAGTCAAAATTTTTGACTCAATGATTTATTTAGGTCAGATCAGATTCATCCTTAATGCGGCCCCAAGCCAAACAATTCGAGGCCTATCAGGTCCGATACATATTCCACTTGCTCTAAAAAACCTCTTGTGAGAAGTAAACAATATAAGAGAGTTCTGGGTTCTTCTCTTCAATATAACATTTTCAATTTGAGTTTGTATAGGTTATAGTGCCGCAACTTTGTGTTAAGAGTTGAAACACATCATTTGGGCATATATTTTTGATTATTATGATGATCAAATCATCAATATCTTCCTTTGCATGTCTTCATATGCCACTGTAAATTTTGAAAGAAAAACATATACCTGAGGACTTGCAATTCACCTAAATTATTTGTAGAATTGTTTTTTCTTTAATGAACCAACATGGTATCTTCTAAAAGAATACTTAGGGTATGTGTTCGCTATTCAGATTCACATACTAGGTTTGTCGATCCTAATATTAATTTTGATGATTCCAAAATATTGAATATAAGTAATCCTAATTATGTATTTCAAGAATATATATAAGACTTTTCAAGTGTTTAAAATGAAGAAATTATTCATAAAAAAAATTTTCTCAAAAGAAAAAAAGTCAAAAAAAAGAAAGATTTTAAATGTTTAAATAAAGCTTAAATAAGAAGTTTTTGGAAGCCTTAAAGATGGGAAAAACTATAAAAATCAAGATAAAAGAAGCCCTTAAAAGTTGAAATAAAAAAGTCACTCATGCAGAAATATATACAAAATTATTAAAGACTGAGAACTGAGATGATCCAGTAAAAAATTGAGCTAGCTCAGTACTTAGTCGACTCAATGAAAAACTTAATCGACTTAGTCTCAGAAAATAGAAAGATAGCAAGCTGATTTTTGAGTCTATTGATACTGAGCCGATCCAGTTAGAAACTGAGCCAATCCAGTGAAAAATTGAGCTAATACAGTGACTGTAATAACTAATTTTTCAGAACTTAAACTATTTATCCATAACGACTTTCAATGGCTACTTCAAAAGTTTCAACAATTAAAACTTATTCTCCAGCCACTTTTAAGCATATAAAAAGATAAAGACTCAATAAAAAAATCAAGAAAGTGGATTAAAGAGGGAAAATCTTCAAAGTAAGAGAGAATTATTGAATATTATTGAGAAAGAAAAAAGATAGGGATAGAGTATACAAAATTGAGAGCTTTTCAAGAATGATCTTCTCCAACATCCTCTCAAGCATTGATTGAAAAGAAGTTAAGCTTCAAAAGATCAATCATTCAGCTTCTTCTCCGTGCTTCAAAAGAGTTTTTATTTTTATTTATTTTATACTAAAATTATATTTTATTTTTTTACAAGTTTCTTTGAAGGAAAGAAACTTGAGATAAAGGCCGGTCCAAGCCTATAATTGGATGTTGTATAGTTTGATTGGTGAGTTAAGATTAAAATCAATCAGGATTGATTGTTAACCTAAGAAACTAATCATTGTATGATCATGATTAGTGCATCAAGATTAAAACCAACTGGATTATTAGTGAGCCCGAAAAACTAATGGTGTAAGATTTTAGTTGGTGCTCCTATTAAAAATTAACTAAGTTTATTTGTGAGCCTGAAAAAATAAATACACTATAATTAAGAGAGGATTATAGTAAAATTCTCAAAAAAAACTTAGGAAGTGGACGTAAGAGCAGGTTGCTCTGAATCACTATAAATTTTGTGTGTTTGTTGTGCCCTCTTATGTTTTCTTTTCTTGCTTTCAATTCTTACTTGACTTAATTTTATTTTATAGTTAGCAATCTATATGATTTAATTTTACTGCTATTTATAGTGCACACATCATCATCACATCTTTTGGATAATTATTAAAGCACATTCTTGATAAAGTTCCATTAGACTTAAAATTTTATAAGTACCCAATTCATCCCCCTCTTGGGTAGCCATCCTTGAGCAATAAGTGGTATCAGAGTAAGTGCTCTATTATTTGTTATTGACCTAACGGTCAAGAGCTAAAAATATTGGCAATCCAAAATAAAATCTCATTTTAATGAAAGCTATTTCATCGATCGACCTACAATGCTTAATGAATCAAATTATGTTATTGGAAAGCACGTATGCGCATTTTTATATAAGCATACGATTATAACTTATGAAAAATTATAATTGATGGCTCACACATCTTAAATGCATTATTTGAGCATGATAAAGAAATGACCCAACTAAATGCTAAGGATATGAGCATGCTTTATTGCTCTTTAGATATTAATAAGTTTAATATAATTTCTTCATGTATTTTAGTAAATCAAATATGAAAAAAATTAAAAATAATTTTTAAAAAAGTAAATTAAAAAAAAATCAAGTTTTTAAGAAGAAAAGAAAGCTCACACCAATCTATGCCTCATGGCTCATGAAGATGAAAAAAGAAGAAGAAGAAGAAACAAAAGAAAAAGAAAATATTAACTAAGGGGGAGCAAGGTATGAAAAAGAAAAATAAGAAAGAGGAAGAAGGTATCGCTAATTTTTGCCTTATGACCAATGATGATGATGTAAATATTAATGACTTTTCTAACTTTACTTTTAATGAGTTATTTGAAGCTTTTAATAAATTAATAGATGAATTCAAAAATTTAAGACTGAAAAATAAAGAGCTTAAAAGATCAAATCTTCTTCTAGCTAATGAAAAGAATAATCTTTTGAGTAAAAAAAAAGATCTTTTGAAAGAAATGAATGCTTTGGCTAAAGAAAAAGAAGTACTTCTTAAATCTAAAAAATCTTTGGTTGAAAAAAGTATTAAGCTAAAAATAAATTTTAAAAAATCAAAACTTTATATTGAAGAGAAAGAAAACTTACTGAAAAAAAAAAAGTCTCTTTTGAAAGAAAATGCCAATCTAAGAAAAGAGATTAAAATATTGAAGCCTATGCTTAACAAGTTTATAATTGGCTCTCAAAAGCTTCAATCTATTTTAATCAATCAAAAAAATATTTTTAATAAAACTAAAATTGGCTATAATTCATTAAAAAAATAAAAATTTGTGAATAATATTTTAGCAAAGCTTATTCTAAAAAATATTCTATAGTTTGCTTTAAATGCAACAAAGTAGGCCATAAAATTTTAAAATATAATTTTAAAAGAATTGACGATACTTTAGTTAGATAAATTTGGATTTTAAAAGAAATCTTAAGCACTAACTCCAATGGACCCAATAAAGCTTGGCTACCAAAAATTATAAATTGATTTATGCAGGTATACCAAGGATCTAATGAAATGAAAAGAGAAAAATTCTTTTGATAGATGCCTTAAAAATAAAAATAGATGGATGATGTTGTTTATTTAAAGCTAAACTTTTTTCTATATCATACTTTCAATATTTTCTAAATTTATTTAGAATAAACTATTGATTGGATGATTTATTGATATTTATATTGAATATTTTCTTAATCTGAATTTGAATATAAAATCCACATTATATTTTTGTAAAAGATGAAGAAAATACTTAAGAAAATAATTTGATCTTAAAAGATTATTTAATTGAAAAAGCCATTTTTTGCAAATGTAAGAGGAAGAATTTATTTAAGATGAATTTATTACTAAATTAGTATTGGTTAAAGATTAATTTAGTATCAATTAAAGGTGCTTAACTTAAAAAAAAAAAGAAGGAGAAATACTTTTGATTCATTTACTATTCAGAAAAAAAAAATTTATAATGAATTTTCTAGCATTTACTCTTAAAAAAAGGAGGAGAGATATTTGTTGAATATTGTTTAGCTTTGATTGAAAATTAAATAATTTTCAATCAATTACTTTATAGTGTTCTTAATTTAAGCTTTTATGTAATTATCAAATTTGACTTTCATGATTTGATTGCTCAATCTTAATTTTGGATAATTAGTTGGAGTCAAAATAAATTTAATTAACTAAAATTTAATCAAAATTAAATTTTAAATTTATTTCTAAAATTTATTTAAAAATTTAAATATAATATAAAATTTTTGACGTATATTTAAAAATTATTATAAAATTATTTTTACTTTGATACTATCATTGACTTGCTTGATACATTTCTGATATATATCTTTTTTGAACTTAATTAACTAAAATTTTTTAAAAAATAAAAGATTGAATATTAAAGTACATATTATACTTGATTTTATGATCAAATTTTTTAAAATATTTTATTCCTCTTAAAGCTTAAAAGTATATATTTAAAAATTTGATTAAAGATTAGATTCATTCAAAAAAAAAAGAGAGCCTTTGATATTTAAATTTAAGCTAATTTTTAAAATTAAAATAAATATTTTAAACTTATTTTAAGTGAAAGAATAAATTTTTTAAAAAGAGATGATTCAGTTAAATTAATTTTTTAAACTTGATATATCTCTTACTTTAATATATTCATATTATTGATTTTAATGATTTTTCTTCATCCTTTCTATAAGCTTTTTGATGCTGTCAAAAAGGAGAAGAGGAATATTGAGTATATACTTAAAAGAATTAATGCTTAAAAAACTCAATGAATTTGATGCTTGAAATCTTAGTACTCATTAATTTAAATTAAGATATAAATTTAAAATAAGTATATAAAATATGTGCAATAAATTAATTATATATAATAAATTAAAAAATTAATTAAGAATATTCATGAAGTATTCATTCATGTATTTAATCTATACTTCATGATATATTTTGATAAAATATATTAAAATATATTATTTATTTTTATTGTGTATATACTCAAGATTTTGTCATCATCAAAAAGAGGAAGATTATTAATCTTAAGATTGATTTTGATGATTCTAAAATATTAAGTATAAATGATACTAATTATATATTTTAAGAATGTATATAGGACTTTTCAAGTACTTAAAATAAAGAAATTATCCATAAAAAAAATTTTCTCAAAAGAAGAAAAGTCAAAGAAAAGAAAGATTTCAAATGTTCAAATAAAGCTTAAACAAGAAGTTTTTGGAAGCCTTAAAGATGGAAAAGATCATAAAAATCAAGGTCGAAGAAGCCCTCAAAAGTTAAAGTCAAAAAATCACTCATGCAGAAATATATATAGAATTATTAAAGGCTGAGAACTGAGATGATCTAATAAAAAATTAAGCTGGCTCAGTATTTAGTCAGCTTAGTGAAACACTTAGTCGGCTCAGTCTCAGAAAATAGAAAGATAGAAAGCTGATTTTTTAAGTCTGCTGATACAGAGTCGATCCTATTGGAAATTGAATCAATCCAGTGAAAATCTAAGCCGATCCAGTGACTGTAATGACTAGTTTTTAGAACTTCAATTTTTTACCACAATAACTCTTAATGGCTATTTCAAAAGTTCCAACGATCAAAACTCATTCTTCAACCATTTTTAAGCATATAAAAGGCTAAAAACTTAATAAAAAAATTTAAAAAATAGTTTAAAAAGAGAAAATCTTCAAACTAAAAGAGGATTATTGAATATTATTGAGAAAGAAAAAAAGAGAGGGATAGAGTGCACAGAATTGAGAGCTTTTAAAATGTGATCTTCTCTAACATCCTTAACATCCTCATAAGCATTGATTGAAGAGAAGTCAAGCTTTAAAAGATTAATCATTCAATTTCTTCTCCATGCTGCAAAAGAGTTTTTATTTTTTATTTATTTTATACTAAAATTATATTTTATTTTTTTATAAATTTCTTTGGGGGAAAGAAACTTGAGATAAAGGCCGGTCCAAGCTCGTAATTGAACGTTGTATGGTTTGATTGGTGAGCCAAGGTTAAAATTAATCGGGATTGATTGTTAGCTCAAAAAAATAATTATTGTATAGTTATGATTGGTCAGTCAAGGTTAAAATCAACTGGATTATTGGTGAGCCCAAAAAACTAACGGTGTAAGATTTTGATTGGTACTAGATTTGTTTGTATACTAGATTTGTTTGTATACTAGATTTGTTTGTAAGCCCAAAAAAATAAACACACTATAATCAAGAGAGGATTATAGTAGAATTCTCAAGAAAAGCTTGGAGAGTGAATATAGGAGTAGGTTACTTCGATCCACTATAAATTTTGTGTTTGTTATGTCCTCTTGTATTTTCTTTACTTGCTTTCAATTCTTACTTAGTTTTATTTCATAATTAGCAATCTATATGATTTAATTCCGCTGCTATTTATATTGCACACATCATCATCACATCTTTTGGATAATTGTTAAAGCGCATTCTTGATAAAGTTCAATTAAGCTTAAAAATTTTATAAGTACCCAATTCACCCTCCTCCTCTTGGGTAGCCATTCTTGGGCAACAAGGTTCAAGTTAGATCAAGTTAGAATTTAGTAAATCCAAAGCCAATCTGAAAAATAAAATGGATCTAATTTTAGAACTTAACCCATCCCCATGGATAATTTAAATGATTTGAATCATATTTAAATGAGTTGGGTTGGGTCGGGTCATGGATTAACCCGATCTATTTGCACCCCTAGTTGGGTAGGTCGATAGTTGGCAGTGCACTCAATGATATTGATGGTGCACCACTTTATCGGGGGAAGGTTCCCTTTAGGGGTTTGACATGAGATTTTTTATTCTCTATCTCTTGGATCTTTGCTGTATCAATGGTGGAACAATACTAGAGATCTTAATTAATCTTTATTGATCTCAAAATCTGAGATTGAAGCTGAGATTTTTTTATTTTATTTTAAAATAGGACAAGCAAAGCTATCCCAGAATCGGGATGAGGATAGGAAGCCAATCTAAGTTATTGACACCCTACCTAGATATAAAGTAATTGGCACCCTCTATGATATAAACTATGATTTTTGAAAGACAAAAATAGAATCTCAATAATTATAGTATGTTCTTTGTTAACTACTAAGGACTCATTTGGTTCATGAAAACTGGAGGGGGAAGAGGCAGTTCCTAGAAAGTGGAGAGATAGTTTCTTATTTGATTGAAGTTTTAAGAGGAGAGAGAAAGAAAGGCCCTTCCTATAGGAAGTTACTTTCTATATTTTATGAAAAGTGAAAATTCATGAAAGAGGTGGATTTTGGCACTTCCTATGGGATGAAAAGTGGTGGTACTTTTTTTTTCTAAAACATTCTTTTAAGATTTATAACTAAGATTTTATAAAATATCATAGATGGTTAGGATAAAATACTGAATAATGATAATATAAAATTATATTATTATTATTCTAATATTTATATAAATATAATATTAATATTAATATTAATATTATAATACTTATTATATTTTAATATTTATATTATTATAATATTTTTATTAATATTTAGATAGTATTTATATTAATATATCAATATTTATATTAATATAATAATATATTTATTAAGATATTAATAAATTTATCATATTAAAATATTAATATTGTATTAACATAATATAATATATATTAGTATTATATTAATATAATAAATTATTATAATTTAATATTATATTATAATATATTAATATTATATTAATATTAATATTAATATAATATTATTATGTATATAAAATTTAGGAGCAACATGTATAGTTTCATATCTATTAAGGATATAATAGATATTTTACATAATTTTTTTAGAAAAATGGATGTCAACTAAACATAAGCCACTTTTTAATAAATCTTTTCCATGGTCAACCAAACATACCAAAATTTTATTTCCATAAAATAACTTTTTAGAAAGTTAGTTCCTGAAAAATTACTTCTTAGAAAGAAAATTTCTTTCCGCAAACCAAACGAGTCTTAAGAAGGAAGATATTAACATCTTGACAATTATAGTATATTTTAGATTAGATATATATTAAACATTTTTTTAAAATATTTAGTTAGTAGAAATTTATTTTGATATGAACCATGATGAAATTTTAGGTGATATTTTGTGATTCTATTAGTTGATATACAAGAAATATCTAAATTCATATTAGATGCTATGATAGAAACCAAGACATGAGTTCTTATGGGATAAGTGAGGGTCAGATACCAATATAACAAATCTATCTTGCTAGAGGTGGAAATTTTGGGTTTAACATCTATCTTACTATGTATTTTGTTGGGATCATGAGCAGAAGGATGGATGGCTTTCATCCATCATTTAGTTTAAAAAATTTTAGGAAGGATAAATAGAAAGATGTGATTGTTCATTCATTCTAACCCATCAATTTGCATCATCTCAAATTGCAAGGATGCAAGGAAAAATAGATGAAATATGTGAGTAAATTTTTCTGCATTGACAAGATTATCCTTCTTTAATTTTTTTGACAAAACTATAATACTTATTCACTTTTTCATTCACTTTATTTATATATATTTTTATTTTATCTAAACTATTAATTATATACTATTGATTTTTATTACTAACTCTTAATTTTGGTACATAATTTTCATAATTATAAGTAAATAATTAATTTTTTTTTCTATTTTCTACTTATATTTGTTGTTTATAATTAGTTATTTATATAAAATTAAAAAAATAAATAGTTATTTATAATTAATATAAAAATAAAATAATTTATATATTACTAATTTATAAAATTATTAATTTAATTTAAATACTTATATATTTTTATGTAATTATAAATTATAAAAATTAAAAG
The DNA here is from genome assembly GCA_006176705.1 of Cocos nucifera. NCBI lineage: Eukaryota > Viridiplantae > Streptophyta > Magnoliopsida > Arecales > Arecaceae > Cocos > Cocos nucifera. The sequence continues at coordinate 92,853 of QRFJ01001066.1, read as the reverse complement.
TTTATGCATTACTCTACTTCTTTGGTATGAATAAGTGTTATAAATTGATGATAGTTTGTCAAATGATATTTTAGTAAAAATATCATATAAATATCATCTTTCATCTCTTTTGTTCCTCCTATATCAAATAAAGATGAAAATCATTCTTATCCATTGATCCTTTCATATTTCACCAAACACATAAGAGGATGGATAGAAAATCTATCAAAATATAAGGTTTGTAATTACCCAGCTTAAAAAAAAAAAAATTGAAACCTCATGCACTGTGTGCATGAGGCAGAGGATGGAAGACTCCCGATGGGAGTCTTCCCTCTCTTCTCTATTTTCGACTAGGAGAAGGGATCCTAGGGCAGATAAACCCTAGGATCCACGACTATAAAAAGGATCTTTCTCCTTTGAGCCATCTCACCTTCGATTCCCTCCCATCGCCGACAAGACAAGGAATTTTTTTAATTATTCCACAGAGGCTTTTGGAGATTTCTTTTGGCAAATCGATCGTTGGTCTCACTGGAGCCAAGGTAAGGTTGATACCCATCCTTTTCCTTTCTTTCGGTCAATAGAAGGGTCACCATTGTTTGATTTTGGCCGACGAAATGCTGGATTTGAGAAGGAGCAAGTCATCCCCTATTCTTCTTTCTCCCATCAAATCGACCATCGTGTTGGATGTGGGTTGTGCCTGAGTGGCGGAAAGTCAGCCATTATCCAACTTTCCAGAGTCATGGTGGGGGATGATTGTCGCCGTCAAGGAGTCACGACTGTAGGCTAGGATTAAAGATGGGGCATCGATCGATTGCCTCCTCTATTTTTCTTTCAAGGAAAAGAAAAAAGAGAGAGAGAGAGAGAGAAAATAAGAAAAATAAATTTTAAAAAAGAAGAAAAGATAGAAAAAAAGAGAGAGCCTTTTTTTCTCTCTTCTCTCTCAGCCCTCTCTCAGCACTTTCTCTCTCTAAAAATTTTTTCTCTCTACTTTCTCTTTTTAGAACTTTCTCTCTTTAAAGATTTTATGGAACACGAAGGATTTAGGTGTCTAGAAAACTTGGACTAACTAGCTAGTCTTGGGGGGATCTTGAACTTACAATATTATGTCTCTTTATCCATAATTTCTCCATATATGATCTTTATGTTTGATCTTGATCATGTAAAGGTGTGATTGACTGCATAAGATGTCAAGCAGAATACCTTACTTTCGAATACGTAGATCTAGAGGATCATCAATTTTTATGTTGAGTCAATCACTGATAGAGATAAGGGTTCTTCAACATGATCACCTACATGATTATGAAAATTAATTAATTTATGACTAATGTATATTCTACATTTATCAGCATGGATATTATATATTGTTGAACTGTTGTTGCTTAAATTATGATTGATTGATACTTAATAATTGCTAAGTAAAAAGAATATGATTTAATATAATAAATGGGTTGTACGGCATTAAGGTTAACCAATCATGCAAGAAACATGGTTTATATGCCGGGTCAGTCTTGAATTAGGATACGGTTTGGCCTACTCTAGGTTGGAATATGACAATGACTATCCAATGCCAAAAATTAGATTATGATTTTAATAAAATGAATAGGATATGGACGGTATTTGGATTGTTCGATCATGCAAGAAACATGATGTATGTGCTGGATCAGCCTTGGGCTGGGGTGCAGCATGTATTTGGCCTACCACAGACTAGAGCATAGTTGTAATTAATCCAACATCGGAAAGATGAACATAAAACATGGGAAAGGAGAGCATGCGGACTAGTCAACCATGTATGAAACGTGGCATATATTTTGGCCTACCATAGGCTAGAGCATGATTGTGACTGAGTTCGATGCTGAAGTCAAACCAAGTTGATAAATTATAGTTAATTAATAGATATTTGGACTAGTCGGCATGTGTGAAACATGGTATTGTGCTATCAGCCACGGGCTGAGATATGGTTGCTGGCCATGGGCGAAAATATGATAGCCTACCACGGGCTGGAGCGTAAGCGGGTCTAGTCTAATATCGAAATGATAATATTGTTTGGATCAAATTTATGTTAATCAGTAAATATCAAGTAATTCCATTGAATTAATATTGATTGGAAGTGTTGATTGGTGATATATGATGTGTTTAATAGAATTGACTATGAGAAAATTATTCAATTATCTTATTTATAATGTATGAATCTGATTATTTTCTTATTAGTTATGTATATTTGTTAAAAGATGTTTCATACTCGTGTTGGTGTGAGTGTGAAAAATTCTTACTGGGCTATATAGCTCATAACTCTTCTTTTTCAGATTTGCAGAATGCTTAGTTTCAGTCGGATTGGGCGTGTGATTGGAATTTCATAATTCTTTTGGTGTTTTTATGGCTCACTATTTAGGCCTTATATATTCTTTAGGATTTTTCCTAAAGAGTATACGGCCATCACATATCCTACCCAGGTGCTGGGTTCGAGGCATGATAGAGTGGTATTAGAGCTAGGTTTAAGGTTATTAGGGACTAGGAGTTAAGTGTTATTTGAGTATAAGGTTAAGATCATTAGGGACTTCGATATAAGTGATATCGAAATTTAGTATTTTGATCGTTAGGATTTAAGTTTGGGAAGAACATGTGTGAGGGTAGATTGCTAGGTTGAAGTAAATTTAATCGTTATGAATCTGTGGCCTAATTATCACCCAACTAAATGAATGCTAACCTTAACCTAGACAGGTTGATATGGCATGAGGAATTGAACGTGGGCATATTACAAGGCCTACTCAGTTTGTTGATGGTTCTAGTGCATGGGAGCCTCCTAGACAGTAGGAAGACACCCCACCATCACCAGTTAGTAGTACACAAATGCAAGAGCATCCTAATGAGCCCGTTGAAAATAATCTAGGGATGGAGACCCCGGATGAACCTGAAGTCCAGCTTGGAGAATATATAACCACCACTCAATTAATGCAATTTTTGGTGCAACAACAAACTGCTGCTAGGAAAGATATGAAAATGATATTAGAGGTACAATGAGAACAACAACAGAAGATCATGAAACAACTAATGCAAGAGCGGTAGTCTAAACAACAGCAGGGAGCTGAAAACCAATGGGAGCGTCAAATCAGCTTGATAGACATTAAGAAGTATGCACCACCGACATTCATAGGAATCTCTGATCTTATGGAAGCTGAAAGTTAGGTAAAAGCAATAGAGAAAGTATTTTAGGCCTTGAGATGTCCTACTTAAGAAAAGATTACTTTTCATGTTGCAAGGTGAGATAGCCGATTGGTGGGAGATGGAGATCGAAAGTTAGGGCCAAATGATGCACCCTTTATGTGGGAAGGATTTAAAGGAGTCTTCTATAAGAGATATTTTCCTCAAAGTATTCTATTCCAGAAATTTCGAGAATTTGATTGATTGGAATAGGGGAGTATGATGGTTTCCCAATATGCAACAAAGTTTAAAGAATTATCTAGATATGCTCCAATGTTGATAACTGATGAGGGTATTTGGGCTTGAAAAATTGAAAACGGACTTAGAGATCGAATTCAACAACTAGTGGCTGCATTTGAATTACCTACTTATAAGCAAGTCGTTAACAAAGCCCAAGTGATTGAGAAAGGACTTGATAATGCACAAGCTGCAAAAGAGAAAAATTTGAAGAAAACAAATCAATCAAATGATCCTCAGAGTCAAAGTGGTGAATGAAGAAACCAGATTTAGGATTTTACGGATAGATCTTGAAACTTTTTCAAGATCAGATAGTGAAAGACTTAAATAAATTAAATATTTATTTAAATAAATATGTAAACATCTAGATCTTAGATCTATTACATGATTATTGCATGGTATTTAAATCAAAAATTAAAAATTAAATAAGAAAAAAAAGGTTGATCATATCAACCTAGATCCATATTACATCTGATGCAGCTATAAAATAATAGATCGGATCTATTACCTAAGCAACTTAGATGTTCTAACTTACTGATCCAGACTTAAGGATGAAGTCATGAGCCGCACATGCGTCTGGCCTTTAGGAGTCGTTCACACGAGTCTACGAACACGATCAGAGATTCTGATATAGGAAATCAGTATAGCATGCTAGTACTGTGCTGATCTCTCTTTGATGGTCGATCTAGTATTTTCTTTTACAAGATTTGGACACTCCAAAAATCAAAAGGGAAGGAAGAAGGTAAGTGAAGCTGAGACACCTCTCAAAAGCTCACAAAATGAAGGAGGAGATCTGGAACAAAAAAACTTGGAAGAAGACCTTTTTCTTCTTTTTTGTTCTTTTTTCTAGACATCCTGATTTATGTTTTTAATATCTCCATGATCTAGATGAATTTTTTTTTGATTTTTCTACACCAAAGAGATCTCTCAAATATCTACAATTTGCAAAAATTTTAGCCAAATTTTTTTTTTAAATAAAGAGATATGCAGAGTCCAAGTTTGGTCAAAAATCTGGACTAGGAAAGATCAAATAAGGAAAGTTGTTGGGGCGCCCAACTCTTGGGCGTCCCCACCTTTTTTTCTGCCATGGACTAGCAAGGGGGGTGCACAAAAAAGTCCTCTTTTACCATGGAAATCAAAGGAAATAAAGAAAGATGGGTCGGCATACAATGGAAAGAAGATTTGGTCAATAAGGATTCTATCTCATAGAATCCTTAAGCAAAACTAATTCTCCTTTTGATTTGGTCTTCCAACAAACTTCCAAATGAGAAATAGAAGAGAGAAAGGGGGTGTGAGAAGCCTTTGGGAGTAGAAAATTTTACGTAAAAATATAAAGAGAAAAGGGTGGGGCGTGAGGATTAGGTGGCATAAGGAATAGGGAGTCCTAGTCACACTAGGACTCCTGTTTTGACTTGGTCAAACAAGGTCTTTTAACCAAATAAAAATAAAAGTAAACCAATCTAATTAAATAAGACCCTAACCTATTTAAATTCTTAATTAAATTAGATTAAATCAAATTTAATTTTAATTTATTTTTTAATCAAATTAAAAAATTGGGTTGATCCGAGTCCTAGTTAGACTAGGACTAGTTCTTTCTCGCACTTGGCTTATCTAATAAGCTAATTGAACTTGATCCAATCAAGGCCAAACCAAATCTAATTAAATTATATTTAATTAAATTTAATCTCAACCTACTGACTTAATTAAATTAAGCTAATTAATAATTAAATTGCTAATCGATCTTCCTGCAACACTTGTACTAGGTCAAACATCAACCGTATTGATCGTTTAACCCTAAAACGATTCTAAATCGCTGATCAACCATCCGATCGAAATGTGAACTTTAATGTGTGTGACCTCATAGGTCCAAACGTAAGCCAGTAGCATAGAAATAAATTTTTGTATCAATCGAAGTGATCATCTAGCAATGATATCCGACGGTCGGATAGGTCAAAAGGTGTAGAACACCATCCGTAGAATCCATGCGAATATAATTCCCATATAATTCATCCCCTTGACTATAATGCTTGTAGGACACCCCAGAGTTCAATTGTCAACTCTGATCAAGTTGTCCACATTGTATTTCAAAATATCAAATCCATCTGATGGATTATCCTGGCCAAGATTTTGCTATATTGAAATACAGTGATACATTCTTCTCCAACTCTTGAAGAGGTCAATTCCATCTTGATCATACTTCGACTTTCCAAGTATTTGACTGTGCCCAGAAGCCTTCCATTGTTGAATTAGAAATTTAGTTAGTTCGGTACCAAAGCACAGTGAGTTGCTTGCAAGTCACTAAGGTGATCTCAGGTCTAAGAGATATTTATATCTATATTCCATCAGAGATATTTTCGATAGTAGAATGCTCTGGAGTTAGTTATATTCAATGATGATGTACCCATACATCTCACCTATATGTCATACCAGTGTCTCCATACTCTTTGGTTAAGAGAACAACTAACCTATATGGCATATAGCGACCTATGCTCGATAGATGCCGTCATCCTAATTAACAGTCTATCATTTGGTCATGAATAAATCTAAGGACTAATCCATAAATCATTTCTTTATTGAAGCTAGATAGTCCTAAGGACTTCATCACAATAATGGAGTTCGTTAGAAGATGAAAAACATTTATGATGAATAAAAGATCAAAAATATATTTTATTTATTAATGAATTAATTACAGATACAATATAGTTCAATCATCAATAGACTGATGATTGACTTTGGGATATCTTTTTCAACAACTTTCACTTATCCTAAAGCCACTTGGCACAATATCTAATACCCATCTTCGACTTATGGTTGTTGAACTTCTTGATTGCTAGGTCTTTAGTGAAGAGGTTGGTTAGGTTCTCCTTTTCATCGATCTTTTGAAGATCGACGTCACCACGATATACGATCTCACGGATTCAATAGAAGCGGCGCAGAATGTGCTTTATCCGTTGGTGTGCCTTCGGTTTCTTTGCTTGAGCTATGGCATCAGTGCTATCGCAGTAGAGCAGAACTGGACCATCAATGAAGGATGCTACTCCGAGCTCAGTGATGAACTTTCTCAGTCCCATAACTTTTTTTACAGCATTTGATGCTGTCATATACTCTGCTTCGTAAATAGATTCAGCCACTATATGCTGCTTGAAACTTTTCCAATAGATGGCTCCACCATTTAGAGTAAAGATATATCCCAACATACTTTTACTATCATCATACTCAAATTGAAAGCTGGAGTCAGTAAACCCCCACAAGTTTCAAATCTGACTCAACATGAACCAACCATTGGTTCTTAGTATTTCTCAAATACTTAAGAATGGTTTTAACTATCTTTTAGTGATTTTCTCTGAGGTTAGACTGGTATCTACTCACTACTCCTAGTGAGTATGTCACGTCTGGTCTCGTACATGTCATTGCATACATAATAGATCCCACTATCGAAGCATATGGGATTCTACTCATACGCTCTTTCTCTTCAGGAGTTGTCGGACAATCCTTCTTAGAGAGAAATTTTTTGGTCTATCGGAAGATAGCCCTTTTTGGAATTCTCCATACTGAACCTCTTCAGCATAGTTTCTATGTATGTGGATTGGGATATACTAAGCATCCTTTTAGATCTATCCCCATAAATCTTCATTCCTAGAATGTAGGAGCTTCACCTAAGTTCTTCATAGAGAACTGTGATGACAACCAGATTTTTATTTCTTGTAGTACGGAAATATCATTTTCGATTAAGAGAATGTCATCCATGTACAAAAAAAATATCATTGCTGGACCATTTGTCTATTTATAAATGTAAGGTTCTTCTCCATTTTTAACGAAGCCATATATTTTGATCACTTTATCAAAACGCATGTTCCAACTTCGATATGTTTGCTTTAATCCATAAATGGATTTTTGAAACCTGCACATCTTGAACTCATCTGTGGATGTGAATCCCTCAGGTTGTATCATATACACCTCTTCAATTAGCTCTTCATTTAGAAAAGTCATCTTTACATCCATCTACCAGATCTCATAGTCCAGGTGGGCAGCTATTGCAAGCATTATTCAAATAAATTTAAGCATTGCCATTGAAAAAAATGTCTCGTCATAGTCAATACCATAACATTGACGATACCCCTTGGCAACCAGATGAATTTTATAGATCTCCACCTTTTTATTTGTGCCCCTCTTTCTTTTGAAGACCCATTTACATCCAATGGATTTAACCCCTTTAGGTGGGTCAACTAATGTCCACACATCATTGACCATCATGGACTCCATTTTGGATTTCATGGTCTCAAGCCATTTCTCAAAATCAGATCTCTGCATTACATCCATATAGGTGATCGAATCATGATCATTCTAATCGAGTTCGATGGGATCACCATCCTAGACTAAGAACCATAGTATCTGTTCGGATGGCATGGTACTCTATCGGATCGTCTTAATGGTGTGGGTTCACTAGGCTTCAAATTTGATTTGATCAAATTCGACTTAGGTTCAACATTCTGTGTCGAACTTTCTACCTGTTGAACTTCATCAAGTTCAACCTTAGAGGCAACAGTTCCTTCACTAAGGAACTTCTTTTCCAAAAAGATTGTCTTAAGGCTGACGAACATCTTTTGTTCATTAGCATGGTAGAAATAGTATCCTTTGGTCTCTTTTGGGTATCCTATAAATATGCACTTGTCAGACTTAGGTCTAAATTTATCTGTAATTAACCGTTTGACATAAGTCGAACACCCTAAGGTGTAAAAATGCTGGCTTACATCTTGTCCATATCTCATATGGAGTTTTAACCATAAATTTATTTGAAACCCTATTTAAAAGATAGCAAGTCGATTCGAGTGCATATCTCTAGAGGGATATTGGTAAACTGGCAAAACTCATCATAGATCGGATCATGTCTAACAGAGTATGATTCTTTCTTTCAAATACACCATTATGCTGTGGTATTCCTGGAGGAGTCCATTGGAAGAGAATTTCATTCTCTTCTAAATATGTGAGAACTCACTAGAAAGATATTTCCCTCCTCGGTCAGATCGAAGAGTTTTAACACTCTTTTCAGTTTATTTTTCTACTTTACTTCGAAATCGTTTAAACATTTCAAACGAATTTGACTTATGTTTTATCAGATAGATATATCCAAATCTGGATAGATCATCTATGAAAGTGATGAAGTAGACATATCCACCTTTAGCACTAGTACTCATTGGTCCACATACATCAGTATGTACTAGTTCTAAGAGTTTAGTGGTTCTCTCACCTTTTTCAATAAAAGGTGACTTAGTCATTTTACCAAGAAGACAGGATTCATATGTTGGAACCGATTCACAATAACTAAGTTTGAGGATACCCTCTTGAGCCAACCTACTTATCCTATTCTTGTTTATATGAACCAGCCTACAGTGCCATAAATAGATATCTATCATATTATTTAATCTAGGATGTTTGCTAGTTGAATAGACTACATTAATAAGTTGTGATAATATATATACACCATTATTCAATTATCAATAGAAAGCAGTAACACCATTCATAATGACATTACAAACTCATTTCTTTATTAAAATTTCATAATTGTTCATTGCCAAAAGGCCTACATAAATGATATTTAAAAAAAAATTAGGATAGAAATGACAATCACTAAGAACAACGATATGAGATTCAAATATAAGTTTCAAAATTTCTAAAGCTAGAACTGAAACTAATCTTCCATCTTCAACGTTTAGGAATCTCTCGTCTTGCTCGAATCTTCTACTGACCTACAACCCCTACAATGAATTACAAATATGATTAGGGTTTTCGGTATCCGATACCCAGTCAGTAATATCATAGATAGAGAAATTGCAAGGAGTTATCATATAAATACCTTGTCCAGCAATAGCTTGCTTCTTCCTCTGCTTGTTCGGATCCAAGGAGGCAATATACTGAGGACTGTTTCTCTTTCAGTGCCTCTGCTTCTTGCAGAAGAAGCGTTCGACTTGACTCTTATCGGGCTTGGTTTTAGGGGTCTGAGCCTGCACAAATGTCCTAGCCTGAACATGCACTTTCTTGGCTTTCTTTTTTTTGTTCTTCTTTCCTTTTCCAAAGGGTCGAGAATGAGAAGACGAAGCTCTCACTAAGTTTACCGACTCTTTATGGAGCTAGTGATCCTTCTCAAAGTTCTGAAGTAATCCCAGTAAGCCGTGATAGTTTACTTCAGGCTTTGTCATTCTGTAATGAGCAAAGAAAGAGAGATAGGACTTTGGCAGCGAGTTCAGTATTACATCTTTTTCAAGTTGTTTATGCAAGAAAAAATCGAGTTTGCTCAAGCGCTCTATTAACTCGATCATGTATAGTACATGATCAGTGATAGAAGCTTCGTCCTATATTCTGGCATTGAAAATGGTGCAACTAGTTTTATGCCTCTCAACATCATCGGGTGTGCCAAAAGAATGCTCCAACACTTGGAGCATTTTATTTGGCTGAGCTGTCTCAAACCTGTGACTAAACTCATCGCTCATCGCAGCCAGCATAATGTAGTGCACCGTGGTTCGATCACTGAGCCACTTCTGATAAGTATCTTTGATTGTTTCACATGCATTGGCAGCTGGCTCCTTAGGTGCAGGATCCGTTCATGCTCCAGAATAATTTTCAACTTTCGGTACCAACTACCAAAGTTGGATCCCACCAACTTATCATTGTCCAATAATGATCGAAGCAATAGAAAAATGGCCATATCTGCATAAAAAAAAATCAAAATTTAATTAATAATTAATTTATTAAATCTAAAGATTTAAATTTTAATCAAAAGATTTCTTCCACTATTTTATTCGAATTGGTAGTCTCTACCTCTAATTCGAGAAATTATCCTAATTTCTTAGTGGGTACTAGAATCCACATAGACTATACACAAGCCCAACTTTGGTTGGCCCACCCATGTACATCTACGGATAAGTTCATAACCAATTATTTCTTCAAATAATTTTCAATAATTAAATTTTATCCCAGGCCCTGATCAGTTGACTTTGGCCTCCTTAGAAAAGAGTCCAGTTAGGTCCAACCATTAACATGACATACTTGATCCATCCAATCAATGAATGATCAGGCCCAACTTTGGTTGGTCCACCTAACCACCATTTAGAAAGATGTATCCAAGAGATCATATAATGAATGATAATTCCATCAACCGATAAGCACCAGGCCTTTAAGCCTCCAATGATTATCCAACTGACGGACCCATTATCATCCACTTTAATGGGAGGCTATGATCCAATTATTATATAAATATTTTATTTTAGAAATCTAATAATTTTAGAAGATTTATTTATAGAAGTGAGTAGGTCAGATTAATCAGCTTGTCATGATCCTCCCACTGACTTTACCAAGTCAGCTTAAGGGAAACCACTAACAGGCTGGTCAAGAAGCACCTAAATCAGTCACACTGATTTATCTAGCTGATATGGATTAGATCGAATAGTCAAGTGATCTGATCAAAACATAATCTCACCAAGAGGCCAGATAAGTTCAATCAGTAGAAGGAATTGCCAGGCTTACCTTAGACACTATCAAAAATGATCAGGTAAGCGGACTGCCAATTAAAAATCACTGGTCTGATTTATCTTAGATACCAACTGATTTAATTAGTCTTAATCAGATCATCATAACAGTTCGTGCTAAATCACGAAGCCAAAAATCAAGTCCATCTTGGGTCTTGTTAAAGACATAGACTTGACCAACTACAACAACTGTAATTGATGTAGAGAATCCTTGATCTAATCTAATATAATAATTGATTAGATTTAATAAATTCTCTAATTAAGTTCATTCTTTAATCTAACCTTAGGTCTAACCCAATTAATGGACCTAATCCCTACTAACCCATTAACCCAATATGTTATGATTCATGTCATAGGATCTTCAATTTACAATCCTAGAACCTAATCAAACAACTTCTTAATTCTTATTTAAGTTTTGAGCTAAGAATTGGGGTTTGACTTTTCAAAAATAATTTTTATATTTATAAAATATTTTTATAATATGGTACTATCAACTAAGTTGCATGTTTGATTCATAATCAATATGCAAGTAAAATAAACATAAAACTACTTTAGATCTAATCTAAACAGGTTTATGTAATTGGAACAGTTTCAATAATAATCAATCATAAATCTTCCTAGATCAAATCTAATATATTTATGATAATTAAAATTAAATTAAAATAATTTTAATCAGATCATAAAATCTCTTAAATCTAATCAAAAATTTTATGATCAATATTTTAGATTAGCATGTATTAGGACAACCTATTCACTGTAAGAGATAAACCTTACAGCAAGACAATCTTATGGCAGTCCGTACAATCTAAAATATTTTATTTTTAGATCTAAAACTATTTTAAATTTATTAAATCATAAATAAAATTAGATCAAATCTAAAAAATTTATGATTAAAGTCAGATTATCACAAACTAGGATAATCTTTTCACTATAAGGGATAAACCTTACAGCAGGACAACCTTATGGTAGTTTGTGAGATCTAAATTTTTTAATTTTAGATTTAATTAATAATTAGATTATAAATTAGATCTAATCTAAAAAATAATTTAAATATATATAAAAGTTATGTAATAAGAATCTTTGCTCTGATACCAATTGAAAGAACCAGATCTAGAATTTCACGGATAGATCTTGAAACTTTTTCAAGATCAGACAGTGAAAGACTTAAATAAATTAAATATTTATTTAAATAAATATATAAATATCTAGATCTTAGATCTATTAAATGATTATTGTATGGTATTTAAATCAAAAATTAAAAATTAAATAAGAAAGAAAAGGTTGATCATATCAACCTAGATCTATACTACATCTGATACAGCTATAAAATAATAGATCGGATCTATTATCTGAGCAAGTTAGATATTCTAACTTGCTGATCTAGACTTGAGGATGAAGTCACAAGCCGTACATGCGTTCGGCCTCTAGGAGTTATCTACACGAGCCCACGAATACGATCAGAGATTCTAATGCAAGAAATTAGTACAGCATACTAATACTGTGCTGATTTCTCTTTGATGGTCGATCCGATATTTTCTTCTTCAAGACTTGGACACTCCAAAAATCAGAAAGGAAAGAAGAAGGTAAGTGATGCTGAGATACCTCTCAAAAGCTCACAAAAAGGAGGAAGAGATCTGGAACAAAAAAACTTGGAAGAAGACCCCCTTCTTCTTCTTTATTCTTTTTCTAGATATCTTGATTTATGTTTTTAATATCTTCATGACCTAGATGAATTTTTCTTTGATTTTTCTACACCAAAGAGATCTCTCAAATGTCTACAATTAATAAATATTTCAGCCAAATTTTTTTTTTAAATAAAGAGATATGCAGAGTCTAAGTTTAATCAAAAATCTAGACTAGGAAGGATCAAATAAGGAAAGTTGTTGGGGTGCCCAACTCTTGAGCGTCCCCATCTTTTTTCTACCATGGACTAGCCAGGGGGGTGCACAAAAAAGTTTTCTTTTACCATGAAAATCAGAGGAAATAAAGAAAGATGGGTCGGCACACAATGAGAAGAAGATTTGGTTAACAAGGATTCTATCTCATAGAATCCTTAAGCAAAACTAATTTTCCTTTTGATTTGGTCTTCCAACAAACTTCTAAATGAGAAACGGAAGTGAGAAAGGGGGGCGTGAGAAGCCTTTGAGCATGGAGAATTTTACATAAAAATATAAAGAAAAAATGATAGGGCATGAGGATTAGGTGGCACAAGGAATAGGGAGTCCTAGTCACACTAGGACTCCTATTTTGACTTGGTCAAACAAGATCTTTTAACCAAATAAAAATAAGAGTAAACCAATTCAATTAAATAAGATCCTAATCTATTTAAAATTTTAATTAAATTAGATTAAATTAAATTTAAATTTAATTTATTTTTTAATTAAATTAAAAAATTGGATTGATCTGAGTCCTAGTTAGACTAGGACTAGTTCTTCCTTACACTTGGTTTATTCAATAAGCCAATTGGACTCGATCCAATCAAGCCCAAATCAAATTTAATTAAATTATATTTAATTAGATTTAATCTTAGCTAATTGGTTTAATTAAATTAAGCTAATTAGCAATCGAATTGCTAATCGATCTTCCTACAATACTTGCACTGGGTCAAACATCAACCGTATTGATTGTTTAACCCTAAAATAATTCTAAATCGCTGATCAACCATCCGATCGAAATGTGAACTCTAATGTATGTAACCTCATAGGTTTGAATCTAAGTCAGTAGTACAGAAATAAATTTATTTACCAATCGAAGTGACCATCTAGCAATGATACCCAACGGTCAGATAGGTCGAAAGGTGTAGAACACCATCCTTAGAACCTATGCGAATATAGTTTCCATATAATTCATCCCTTTGATCATAATGCTCGTAGGACACCTCAGAGTTTAACTATCAACTCTGATCAGACTGTCTACATTATATTTTAAAATATCAAATTCATCTAATGGATTACCTTAGCCAAGGTTTTGCTATATTGAAATACAGTGATACATTCTTCTCCAACTCTTGGAGTGGTCAATTCCATCTTGATCACACTCCGACTTCATAAGTACTTGACTGTGCCCAGAAGCCTTCCATTGCTGAATTAAAAATTTAGTTAGTCTGGTACCAAAGCACAGTGAGTTGCTTGTAAGTTATTGAGGTGATCTCAGATTTAAGGGATACTTATACCTATATTCCATCAGAGATATTCTCGATAGCAGAATACTCTGAAGTTGGTCACGTTCAATGACGATGTACCCATACATCTTACCTATATGTCGTACCAGTGTCTCCACACTTCTTGGTTAAGAGGACAACCAACCTATATGGTATATAGCGATCTATGCTTGATAGATGCTGTCATCCTAATTAACAACCTATCATTTGGTCGTGAACAAATTTAAGAACTAATCGATAAATTCTCTCTTTATTGAAGCTAGATAGTCCTAAGGACTTCATCACAATAATGAAGTTTGTTAGAAGATGAAAAACATTTATGATGAATAAAAGATCAAAAATATATTTTATTTATTAATGAATCAATTACAGATACAATGTAGCTCAATCGTCAATAGGCTGATGATTGACTTTAGGACATATTTTCCAACAACTAGTGACTGTATTTGAATTATCTACTTATAAGCAAGTCGTTAACAAAGCCTAAGTGATTGAGAAAGGACTTGATGATGCACAAGCTGTAAAAGAGAAAAATTTGAAGAAAACAAACCAATCAAATGATCCTCAGAGTCAAAGTGGTGAACCCATCGAGTCAAAAACCAAGAAATCGAACTATGCTATGGAAGGCAAAGAACAAATTCAAAATAATATTAAGTGTTACCGATGTGGTGGACCTCATTATCTAAAAGAGTTTAAACAACTTAGTGGTAGTTATTTCATTTATGGTCAACAGGACCATAAGGCAGCTGTTTACTCTAATAGGAAAGAATACCAAATACAACAAAAAATTTTAACAAATAAAGTATCCCATGATGCACAGCAAAAGCCTTAGACCCAAGGACGGGTCTACGCACTTATTCAAGAGGGTGATAAAGTTTTGACTCAATGGTGATAGGTATGTAGGCCCATGTGAAATCTCAAATAAGATTAATGGTGTTATTATTGCAAAATCTATTTAACATAAATAATTTATTTATGTGTTGATATTGATAAGATATGTTAGACTAAGTATACGATGGAATATGAAATTTATTAGATTTACTTATATGAATTTGACCTAAGGGGAGTACTTGATATAGAAGAAATTTGGAAGAGATCAAAATTTGGAGGGCACTAGATTTTTTTTTCTTTATTATCAACTTAGTGGCATGATCATGCAGAAAGGAAACACTGAGTGGAAGCTTGAAGGTGAATAAATGCGTTGTGTTCCTGATTCTTTGAAACTTTAGGTATACTAATTTTGAGGATGAAATTATTTTAAAGGTAGGAGAATGTAAAAAGGATCTTTTCCCTCCGAGCCCTCTCACCTCTGATTCCCTTCCATCGTCGGCAAGAAAAAATTTTTTTTTGATTATTCCATAGAGGCTTTTAGGAATTTCTTTCGGTAAATCGATCATTGGTCTCACTAGAGCCAAGGTAACGTTGATATTCATCCTTTTCCTTTCTTCTGGTCAATAGAAGGGTCACCATTGTTTGGTTTTGGCCGACGAGATGCTGGATTTAAGAAGGAACAAGCCGCCCTCTGTTCTTCTTTCTCCCATCCAACTAGCCATCATGCCGGATGTGGGCTATGCTTGAGTGGTCGGAAGTCAGCCATTGTCTGGCTTTTTGGAGTCATGGTGGGGGATGGTCGCCGCCGTCAAGAGGTCACGACCGTAGGCTGGGATCAAAGAGGGGGCATTGATCGATTGCCTCCTCTGTTTATCTTTCAAGGAAAAGAAAAAAAATAGAGAGAGAGAAAATAGCAAAAATATTTTTTTTAAAAAAAAGAAGAAAAGATAGAAAAAGAAGGGAGAGAGCCTTTTTTCTCTCTTCTCTCTTAGCACTCTCTCAGCACTTTGTCTCTCTTTTTTTCTTCTAAAAATTTTTTCTCTGCACTTTCTCTCTCTAAAGATTTTATGGATCATGAAGGATCCAAATATCTAGAAAACTTAGACTGACTAGCTAGTCTTGGAGGGATCTTGAACTTATAATGTTAAGTCCGTTTATCCATAATTTTTTCATATATGATCTTTATGTTTGACCTTGATCATGTAAAGACGTGATTGACTGCATAAGATGTCGAGCAGAACACCTTACTTTTGAGTAAGTAGATCTAGAGGATCATCAATTTTTGTGTAGAGTTAATCACCGATAGAGGTAAGGATTCTTCAATATGATCACCTACATAATTATCAAAATTAATTTATGACTAATGTGTATTCTACATTTATCGGCATGAATATTATACATTGTTGAACTATTATTGCTTAAATTATGATTAATTGATGCTTAACAATTGCTAAGAAAAAAGAATATGATTTAAAATAATAAATGGGGTGGGCGGCATCAAGGTTAGCCAGTCATGCAAAAAATATAGTGTATATGTCAGGTCAGTTTTGGACTGAGGTGCGGTTTGGTCTACTCCAGGCTGGAGTATGATAGTGACTAATCTAATGCTAAAAATTAGATTATGATTTTAATAATATAAATAGGATATGGGCATTATTTGGATTGTTCGGTCATGCAAGAAATATGGTGTATGTGCTGGGTCAGCCTCGGTCTGGGGTGCAGCATGTGTTTGGTCTACCATGGATTGGAGCATGGTTGTAATTAATCCAACGTCAGAAAGATGAACATAAAACATGAAAAAGGGAAGCATGCGGACTAGTCAACTATATATGAAACATGGCATATATTTTAGCCTGCCACAGGCTGGAGTATGGTTTTGCTGAATTCAGTATTGAAATCAAATCAAATTGATAAATTATAGTTAATTAATGGATATTTGGACTAGCCAGCACATATGAAATATGGTATTGTGATGTCAGCCATGGGCTAAGATATGGTTGCTAGCCATGGGCGGAAATATGTTGGCCTACCATGGGCTGAAGTATGAGCGGATCTAGTTCAGTATCGAAATGATAATATTGTTTGGATCAGAATTATATTAATCGGTAAATATCAAATAATTCCACTGAATTAATATTGATTAGAAGTGTTGATTGGTGATATATGATGTGTTTAATAGAATTGACTATGAGAAAATTATTCAATTGTCGTATTTATGATGCGTGAATCTAATCATTTTCTTATCAGTTATGTATATTTGTTAAAAGATGTTTCATACTCATGCTGGTATAAGTATGGAGAATTCTTACCGGGTTGTATAGCTCACAACCCTTCTTTCTCTTCTTTTTCAGATTTGTAGAATGCTTAGTTTTGGTCGGGTTGGACGTGAAGTTTGAGCGATAGAGTTTTTAGTTAGTTAGTTTATTAGTTTTTTTTATACCAAATAAATGTTTAACTTTTATGAACAAAAATAAATTTATTTGATTTGATAAATATGATTGAAATTTTATAATTCTTTCGGTATTTTTATAGCTCACTATTTAGACGTTGTATATCTTTTAGTATTTATTCTAGAGAGTAGGTAGCCATCACGTATCCGACCCAGGTGCTAGGTTCGGAGCATGATAGGATTAGTGCAAACATACTATTTAATTGAATCCATATTTTCATTCTAGCCTAATTTTTGGTTTGTATTAGTATTGATCGCTCCCTAGAATGGTGTATACAATAATACAAACCTTGACCTACGTTATCTCGGTATTACAAGAATATTCAGTTTTTGAACTATTTTAGATCTATTTTAACTAAAAAATAAAGATTATTGTCTAGAAATCATAGCGGATCATGAGTATAATAAGGTCAAGATCCTGATTTAAGCCCCATGATTGATTTTTTCAGTGGGTTGCTTCGACAAGCCAAGCTGAAGCAGATCACTATCCTAATTAAGCTGGTTTGATTTGCTCCAAAGAGAGCAATTCAAACCACCTTACTGAATTCAATTACTCTGAACAGTATTGCAAGGTCCGCACGGGCAATTTGTGAACTGATGTGGAGATCGGTCTCACGCGGGGCATGCATGTACGGGTCAATCACTCAACCCGTGGCAATGCATGTATTCTTGTGAGACTGTGCATGATCTAAAGCTTCTAATAAGACTTTTGTCTCGATTCCATGAATTGTGCATTAATGCTATGTATACATACTACGGTCAGCTCAGCAAGCATTAATGAGAACACATGGGTCTCGCTATTTCTATTCTAAGAGGGCTGTATATTTTAGCTGAGCAAAAGGTACGTTCACATGGCAAATGAATGAGCATCCTGCATGTCCATGAGAGATGATACCCAAGGCTAAAAATAACAGTGTTATAATTATTATAATATGATGGGTTTGGATTATATCTTACATGCGAAACAATGATTCACCTACCTTTGTATGAATCCACCATTGAATCATTAAATTATCGCTTTAAGATTAATGCAAATGGGTGCATAAAAAAGAATTCAGATTGCTTTGAGATCTGCATGAGATGTGATCATTATCATCATGAAAAGAAGATTAATCATTTTTTCACCTGAAATATACAACACAATCTTAATTTTGATACCCACACTTCCAGTAAGTTATAATTATAATAATAGGGTATAACATGTTATTTTGTATTCTAAGGGTCCATTATATCATGAAGATAACAAGCATCCTTTTTTTTACAATATTTCTTATGCTGCAATTAAGCCCAACCCAAGGTAGTACCTCTGGATCTTAAGCCTAAAGAGCTATCTAATTACTAGCTTTCCATACTAAGGAAGATCAACTAATCAAACTCTAAAATAAATAGTCGCATTAGCCAACTATGGCGTAGAGTAAGCCAAATTCTATTTATTAACTATGTTCTTCTTTTGTATCTATTCTAAGAAGGAATATCTAACCATAATTAATGGCTCTGAAATAGCCTCCAAAAGTGCTAGGTTAGTTGAAAAGGATGGCCATCCAATCTAATTTCATTTGGTATTAATGAATCGTTTCGCCATCAAACCCTACCTACTCTTTTTTTAAATACCATGTTGGGTTAAACCCTTCAGAAAATGACAGACAAAAAAACATGGTGCAGTTTGGACGGCGATCACATATGCATTCATTTATGATTGTATGCATTCTAAATTTGACCTTTTATGTCGAACGATTCTAGTTTTCTATGATAAGCATCAACAGGTGACCTGAATAAAAAAGCCCACATGGCAACATTTCACGGGCAAACCATCGTGCGGCTTATTTTGGGACCTCTACGGTGATATGATGTCTTTTAGGGGAATTATGGTCCGGACTTTCCCAGTGACAAAGGATTCATTTGGGCAACTAACATAGCTAAAGCTCATGCTATATATGTATTTATGTATGGATGTGTATATATATATACATATATACATCCATCCATATATATATATATATATATATATGTGTGTGTGTGTAGATTTACATACATGGATGCATACATATATACATGCATATATATATATATACCATACATATGATGTTTTTGACATGGTCCTCATTTTTTTTTTCTTCTTTTTTTTTTTTTCAGAATTCCAAAACTGACTGATAATTTACTTGGAGTCACTAATGACTGATGATATTATTATTTAGTTGGTGGGTTACTGTTAAAGCCCATGACGGACATATATGGCCAGAATGTTGGTTGTTGGATAGAGAGCTGATGCTTATCGAGAGAGAGAGGGAGAAGCAAGAAGAGGAAGGAAGAAGAGGGGCACGTGATAGAGTGAGGGGAAGGCATATGGGTATGGCGGATGTACCATCCTCCATGTATGAGGGAATTGGGGGAGGAGGTGATATGGGGCATACGGAGGGCATGGTGGAGGTGTTGACTTCCATCCCCATCTTCTCAAATGGAGGACGGGTCCATCCCAATTAACGGGTCTGAGTCCGCACCCAAATGTCACACGATGTGCTTTTTACCAAATATGTGGCACACTAAAAACTCGGCACTCGGCACACGTTGAAGGGAGCTGAACCCTCCTTTAAATATAGAGGTATAAATTTTTCTCCATAGCAAATTCATATATATTGTGGTTGATTGCTCTCTAGTTGAAGCCCAAGCCAAATACATGCCACTTTTGTTATGTGAGGCTGCCATTCCTGCCCCTGAAGCCTAAGGATTGGTTCACATAATCATAATGTATCAAACTTTACAGACCAAGGAGAGAGTAATATATATGACGCTCCTAAATCTTCATGCTTCGGTATGGACCAGCTACTTCAGTTTGGAGTTTGGACCGAAGAGAAAGCAATCTTCCCTGCTTGATAAAGGGCTCCGTATGCTATTTTCCTACAGCGCATGCTTTGCAAGCAACAACAAAACAATGCATAAATCGCAGAGCAATTAATTGCCATGCGTTCAAATGACCATACCTATACCTTCTTGCCATACTCGTGGTATCTAGTACAGCATCTAAGGCTCTCTAACATCCTCCATGAAACTAGTACTAAGCTTTTCATGCCAAATCATTCTTATCATCCTTCATGCAACTATTTCTTCCAGATCTATCTTGTATCCATCCTGTAAAGATGCAGAGAATAGGTTCTTCCTCCTTTGTACCAGTGGGACATCATTCTGATTTTTTTAGTGTGCTGTCTTCGATGATAAATAATGGAACAAAGTAATATTTTGATGTGCGTATGCTTAGCGCACTTGACTAAAGTATTCAGAAATAATGAGTCTTATGATCAAGTGGGGAAGCCTAGGTCACGGCACACAAACCGAAGCAAACAACACCAAACTAAATGACAAGACCGACCTAAAAACTCGTATATCTTTGGACATCTACTTTAGCCACCGAAAGTGAGATGAAGACCAACAAATAAAGACCACCGAGCAAAAAACTAATGAATTTTGCAACAGGGTTTACTTGAGTCTTAGCTGATTCTTAGGACTGGTGGACATGGTGATTGTGATCTACTTTAGGTGGGGGCATGTACACAGCTTTCCCATGTTGACGTCCGTATAATGCACATGAGTCGTAGATTAGACATGCTGGTGCAACGAACATGACTAGAAAGCTATATATAATTGCTGCTGCAATGGACTACTGGGCCTTCCACCATCAAATAAAATAGAACATAATCTCCTTGCGTGAAATATTAATTCTAGGCGTCATGATTGTTTGGGAACGGGCTTGAACGTTTGTTATTAAAGATTCAACCCGAACCTAAATTACTGTCTGGCACGACCTTGGTTGCATGGCTCTCCAACAACCATTCCGACCTGACAAACCTCAACATTGATTAACGCCTGATCTGAACTGACTTTTGCAAAATACGAGGCCAGGTTGGGTGAAATTATATTGGTATCTTCCAAGTTTTGACCCAACCCAACCCCAAATTAACAAATGACCAGAAATTGGTGACTCTTTGGCTTGACCCTTCCAATATTAACCAAAGTAAGTCCCATGGGCAAGAGTACGTGTGAAATTAATATTGGTTGCCAACACCACTACCATATCAGAATGTCATATATGAATTATGGCAATCAATCTAATCATTTTAGAACATCCAGTAAGGGAACTGAGCTTGAGGGGTCAAAGACATTCGGTCTTGAGTAGTATTATTTCTCAAAAAATTTAACCATTCAAAAGTCTTTTAAGTAAAAAACCCTAGATTTGTTAGTACCTCATCTTCTCCTACAGCAAGACTTCCCTCACTTATCTCCAGAAAAACAAAAAAAAAAAAAAAAAAAAAAAAATAGTCCAGCAAGCATTAATACATGGCCTTCTTATCAAGATTTTAACTAATGTATTATAGCATTAGAATGGAGCCTCACTGAAACCATTATTGACCGGTATAAGGTCCTCATAATGATGGTTACGTGCCTCAAACACTAGCATTTCAAACGTTTAATATTTAATAATAATTATAGCCGTTCTAATTAACAATGTTTTAATGAACAATGATGGGAAAATAACTACATCATCTTTTCCTTCACTTTCCAAAAATGTTTTATTTCTAGAGCATACAACAACTTTTAGATAAAGCTTTAATATAAATTTTAAATTAGAAAAAAAGTATAAGTAAATAGGGCGACCATTATTTACAGATAACAGATTGTTATGAACATTAATAACGCATTACAGTAGTAGTTATTTTTCCACACATTATTACATATATAATATAATGGGTGGCGGTGGAAACTTTTATAACAATTGTAACACCATGATTTAAAACCTCTCTTTTAAGGCACGAAAGATTAATTATAGCCATGGCATGACAAAATATTATTTACGATGATTTGAAAATTATTAAGTACTTTAAATTCCTCCAATAATCCAATAAGGATGGACTTTTCATGTTGCTGAATTAAAAGAAATATGATTTTTTTTTTTAATTTTAAAGATTAAAAAAAGAAGAAGCCAAGTTTGATTAAATGGTTGGTTCATGCATCCCATTCCTAGCATCTAATTTAAGACATACGACTCCACTGGGTTCCCAGAATTCTAGTTCCCCAAACTAGCACCTTATCCACCGGGCCATGGAGTCCCAAACGTTAAGATCAATGAAACAAATTAATCTACCGATGATCACATCATCTATCTGAGACGGTATATCCACGTCGAGCCAAAGCCATCATATTATGTATCAATTTCCTCCACTTAAAGAAATATAATGGCCAATATTCTTTAACATAATTTTGTAAAAGCTTATAAGAAACCCATGTTGTGTTTGTGACAGGTTCAAGCAAACCAGACATGAGGATTTGCATCCTTAACTGCATGCTGATGTTGATTGGCTAAGACAGGCTCATGGTCGATCTCGCCTGTGGGTTGAATGTTAGGCTGAACTAGGCTATGTCTAGGTTTAATTTCCTGTCGGACCGAGCAAGTTTAAGCCTTTTTTTTTTTTTTTAATCTTATGAAAATTTAAGCCCGACATTGGGCCAACTGTGTTGGGGTGCTCAACATCTTTGATTCAGCCTAGCGTTTACTAATTGGAAATTTGGGCTGTTAAGACCGGCCACTATAATGTATTTAAATATCCCTAGATACAATACCATTCAATTTCTTACGATAAATATTTTGTATAATGAACTTATTATTTTATAATAATATATAATTTTACAACAGGGATAGATATTCGTATACTATTAGAATTTCATGTAGTAATAGCATATCATGATCCTAATATTGAAATTTTAATTTAGAAATAATTAGGCTCTTATATCTCTAATATTGTGTTTTATTTTTGGTACCTATTTTATATTGCTTTTCAAGAATAAATAGAAATAAGAGGAAAAATGACATCCTGCACATTACTTGGGTAGATCCATGTGGATGTCTATATTAATAACATAATCGAAAGAGTTCTTCATTTTAGATAAGAGTTCTTCATTTTAGATAATAAGGCTCTTATCTAATATGGTTCATAATAATATAACATCATCAACAAAAAGCTTATTATCTTATTAAATCGTATTAAATAAAGGACTTTTTATTAGTACCACTAAGTTAGAACATAAATTAATGATATTATTAATAATAATATTTACTTAATATATATTGGCATTAATAATTATTTTCATTAGTAATGTACCGTGCAAATATCTCATGCAGGACATTATATTATATTAATATTTTATTAGTTTGTTTCTATTGCATTTTTATATTTGATTTTTACAGTAACATTTGTATAACTGATGGCAAATAATATGATTAGCCAATGCAAAAGAAAGATTGAAGGATGATATAAAAGATGCTCTCATTCGATATTTATCAAACACTAAGGATATTTGATTGTGAGTGTTATTATTATTATTATTATTATTATTATTATTATTATTATTATATAGAAATAGTTTGGGTTTCGATCGATTTGAATTCAATCTATATTCGATCGAATCTCCGACCGTTCAATCAACGCATATCTTCGAAACGCGCATCTAAAAAAATATGCCGATCGAAAAAAATTAGATGTGTGCCTGTGCCTAAAAAAAATTAAAAAAAATAGACCTACCTAAGAAAAAAATTTTAGAAAAAAAAGCTAAATTTGAAAAAAAAAATTTAGCGAAAAAAAAGCTGAATCTCAAAAAAAATCTAAAAAAAATTCAGAATAAAAAATGAAAAAATACTATAGAAGCAAAAAAAAAAAAAAAAAAAAAAAGATGCCTTCTTCCTAAAAGAAGGCATCTTTTTTCTTGCGCCTTCTTTCCTCTTTTTTTTTTAGGTTTAGATATTCTTTAAAATATTTTTTATTTTTTTCATTTTTTTTTTCAGATTCAAATTTTTTTTTAAAATTTTTTTTTTCAGGTTCATGAATTTTTTTTTTTTTCTGAAGACACCTCTAGGGATCCTCGTAAGCATTTTTTTTTTCAGGGGCAGGCGCCAGTATCTATTTTTTTTCAGTCTAAAATGTACATCTTTTTAAATATTTTTTTTTTGAGGATAGAGATGCACGTTGATTCCAATAATTGAAGATTTGATCGGATAGGGATTGGACGAGCCCAATCTATCTTTTTCTATATATAAAAGTACATCATGCGAGCATGTACAATCATCCAATGGTCATATATTAGATAAATATTTTTTTAAATTTTTAAAAGTATATCACGTGGATGGTTGTGATATGGCTAGCGGTGAACATGAGGTATGGAAGCTGTGAGGAGACTCTAGAATCTTCCAATAGAGAAATTAGGTATGGATATTCTTTTTATTTTAAAAATATATATATATTTGGAAAGATGAGCGGGGTACAAGTGGGTGGTTGTAAAATGAGCCTGCGATAAACGCGAGAAAGTGTGGGAAAAGATGAGAAGGGTACATGTGGATAGTTGTGACGTGGATAGTTGTGATATTGCAAAGATGAGGAGGCGCGTGAGCTACTAGGTATATCATGTAAAAGAGTCTAGGCTCTTCCAATGGTGAAATTAGGTAAGGTTATTTTCATTTATTTTAAAGTACATGTCTTTTCGCAAGATTAAAGAGGTATTTGTGCTTGGTTGTAATATGACCAGTGGTGAATGTATAAAGTTATGAGAGCTGTGAGGTATTATTTAAGATTATATTTGACATGCAGTTTTTAGGCAGCTTTTAAAATAGTTTTAACTTATTTAAACTATTTTAGTATTTGATAGAGATAGCTTATAGTTTATAAGTTAGTTTTTATTGAAAGTTGCATCATCCAAGAATTCAAAATAAAAAACTAGTTATATATTTTTTATTTCTAAATTTATCTTTCTATTTTTTTTCTAAAATTGCTCACTTACTTAAGATTTAAGCTTCCTCCTTTCTCTTCTATTTTTTAAAATCTAACTACAAAAATATAATATATTATAATATATTATCATAATATTAAAATAATATATTATATTATATTAATATTATAATATAATATAATAATTATATTATCATAACATATTATATATAAATATAATATATTATATATTATTTTTATTATATAATATAATATTATCATAATATTTTATAATATATTATAAATATAAATATATACTAGAATATAATATATTATTTATAATATATAATATTTATATTTATATGATAAAAATAATATATAATATAATAATATTATTATATTTTTATTATAACAATAATACAACATAATAATATATGATAATATAATTAAAATATATTATAATAATCTTATAATAATATCATATAATATAATATTTTATTATATTATGATAATATATTATAATATATTATAATATAAATATATATTAGAATATAATATATAATATATATATTTATAATATAAATATAATATTATATAATATATTATAATAATAATAATAGTATTATATAATATAATATTATATCATAATATATATTATAAATATAAATATATATTAGAATATAATATAATATATATAATATATAATATAATATAATATATATTTATTTTTTATGCATGAGATGTGATTTTTAATATATATTTATTATATTTAATTAAATTTAATATTAAAAATGATGTTAAAAATAAATAAAATAAGATTATATTTTTTATTATTTTATATATGATAGCTTACTGATATAGTTAATTTTTATCAAATACTTAGGCTAACAAAGCTACAGCTATAGTTACAGCTAATAGTTCAAGCCACAGCTACAGCTTAATACAGTTATACAGCTATAGCTGCATGCCAAACATAACCTAAAATTATTTGAAAATTATTAAGTTCTATTCTCCCATAATCCAAAACAGATGAAAATTATCTTGCCAACTAGATTTGCATACCATTAAATTAAAAGAAGTATGAATTTTAGTTTTAAAGATAAAAGAGCAAAAAATAGATAGAGGATAGATAAATAAATGGTTGAGTCAACGCATCCCAGCATCTAACCTTCAAAGGCATACGGCTCTACTAGGTTCCACAAAATTCTGGTTCCTCGAACGGCACCTTATCCATTTGGCCGTGGAATCCCAAACATTAAGTTATATGATACAAATTAATCCGCCAATGATCTCATCATCTAAAACAACATATTAATGTTGAGCCAAAGCCAGCGTATTACGCATCAATTTCCTCCTACGGCGGAATTCTGATGACCAATAAGGAGCCCATGTTGTGTTTAGGATACATTCAAGGGTCAACTCTGGCCACATGCATCCTTAACTGCCTAGCGTGTCAGTCGGCCAAGTGCACCTAAGGGTTTTGTTTAGAATTCCTGTTTTCCCTTTACATTCCACTTTGGGTGGGACAAACGCACTAGGCTCAAATTAGAATGCTTGCTCTTGATTAATTCGGCTCAAATCACTGTTGGCAGCCAACATTAGCTTCTGTGACTGTACAAGTCAATTTTTCTCCCGTTACCGTTAGAATTGAAACGGAATATTGGTGATGAGCAGAGAAATGGAGCCATCTTTTCTTCTTCAAATTCCCTTCAAGCTCTTCCTCATTGACACTATATCAGGCGCTTTTGAGCTCAACAAATCGAAAGAAAGTCTACTCTTATGGAAAGAAAGTCTACTCTTGTTCTACTCTTGCTAACAAGAAGAGAAAGATAAATCCCTAAAATCTGGTCTATCCAAATAAACTGTTGCAAAGAACAATGATTTATGTTCGATCAATTGCATGTCCAGGTTTCTTAACTGATCCAAATTTGTAATAGTTCTGTCAGTCGATCAAGCAAGCTGATTATGAGTGGTTTGCTAATAGTTCGATATATTTTGGATAGGGAAAAAAAAGGAACGGAAGTGAATCATCAAAAGCAATTCATGATCGCCTTCATAGGTAAAAATTAAATTTCCTTTGGTGATGAATTATACCTCAAATCCAAAAATTTGTCAATGGTAGTATAGTAATTCCCCATTTTGCAGAAATATTTTAAATTCAACTTTATTTTCAATTCCTTCCCCACTTGTAGTGGTGCAAGCACAAGATTGATTTATACAATGTACAGAAGCGTGATGGTCTAATTGTCAAGGTTCAATTTGCGATTGCTCCAACCATGGAGATGACATCGGCATTTTAGGTGATAAGTTTGTCATAGGGTCGCAAGGATCATAATCTTTGATTACGAGAGTCTGGAAGAAAGCTTTTGAAAGCTATATGGCCATACAGTGGTAGGTCTTGAATGATCAGAGGCAATGGAATAGAATTGGATATAAGTATCATCACCACCACCTACAATTGATTGTCGAAAACAATATGAGTGGCATAGTCATTCAACAAAAATACTTACATAGGACTTGGATGAAAATTAAAAATTAGGGAACAAGCCAGGAAAAAACTATATCAAGCTTGATTACATCGAATATTTCAAACTACCACACTGAACAAAGCTTGCTTTGCTTTATTACAAAGAGCCAGGAAAAGGGCTTCTCTGAAATGGATGAGGTGCTGTTCATCTCACTTGCGATTCCGCTGCATGCGCGTACGCTTATGTGCTGTCATTAAGAACCTTTCAGTCAAGGAGTCCACATAACCATCCAATATACTACGAATGTGCCGCCCAGTGTGATGACATAACAAAAAACCAATACAACCCCAGAAGCCGGTCACGAATGAAGCTGCAAGTACTGCAAAGAAGATGACATCATCCACACCGCTATCATCTTGGTTTTCTTCTACTTCAATAGTTGGATTAGAGTCAGAGGTGCAAGTCTTCTCCAGTGGCGGCCCATGTAGTCCAATGTTACCCTCATAGCTACTCACGTTAAATGTGGCAAATTGGTCTTTGAAATCCGGTGTACATCCAGATAAGTTATTGTAAGCAACTGAGAAGACCTCCAAGAAGTTTAGTTGAGTCAATTGCCAGGGTATCGCACCACTCAACTGATTGTATGACATGTCCAAGCTCTCAATCTGATTGAGTTTTGAGAAAGCTTCAGGGATTGGGCCTGTTAGGTGATTGTGTGATAGATTCAATTGTACAAGCTCATCTAGATTTCCAATTTCTGGCGGGATGTTTCCAGTCAACTTGTTTGCTGACAAATCAATTGCGGACATCAGAACCAAATTATCTGTTCTATAAGGATATACGTTGCCTTTGCTGATGAGGTCTACAATCATTATCTCAGTTAGGTAAACCTTCACCTCCATATTGACTTGCTGTCGACTACCAAACCCGAATCCGACGACGAAAAACGAATACTGATGTGCTGAATCAGATTTTCTGAAGTGCATGTGGCCAAAGCAAGGGGGTATCGATCCTGAAAGATTATTTTGCGAAAGGTCCAGAACATGTAAAGACTGGAGCTTGCATAACTCAATTGGTATTGGAGCCTTCAAGTGAATTTCCACTAAGAACAAGAATCTCCAAAGACATTTTTTTTCCGATCTGTCTTGGCAGTTTACCTGAAAGCTGGTTATTACGGACATCCAATGCTGTGAGGATGAAATATTGAAATAACTACTTGGAATTGTGCCTGTTAAATTATTCCCAGCAAACTTGAGAAGCACTAGTTCGGATGATTGGAAGCAATGAGGTAATGACCCGGAGAGGAGATTATTGGATAAGTCTAACATTTCAAGAGATGTTAGATTACATACATGATTTGGTATTTGGCCATGGAAATGATTTCCTGCGAGGATTAAGGATTTAACAGATCAGGAAACAAGTCCTATACTCTCTGGAATTGTACCCCAAAATTGGTTATTCATGGACATCCAAGTATTTGTAATTGACTGTTGTTGTGATAGAAAGCTCTGCAATGTTCCGGTAAACTTGTTTCCATCCAGAAAAATAGCTACAAGAGAAGCCTGGCTATGATTTGTACCAAGCAGCTTCCCATGCAAGTTGTTGTTGGAAAGCTTCAAGACAACCAAATAAGGGCAATCAATCATCAGGCGAGTTGGTACTTCACCGGATAAATTATTATTGGACAAATCCAATAATTCCAGATCACTGATGTTACCCAATGATGACGGGATGCGTCCAGTTAGATAATTTGAGGATAAGTTCAGGGCCCTCATATTTGGAAGTATCGTGCCGATGTCTGTAGGAATAGATCCACTGAGGAAATTCATAGAGAGATCAACTAAGGACATGCTTTTGTTCAGATGCTTTGGGAATTGAAATGCACCCATTATCGAGCAATTTCTCAAGTTGAGATAGGTTAGCCTGGTGAGATTTTTCAACAACCAAGTGGGAAAATTTCCTTTCAAGTTATTGTGGGAAAGATCAAGAGCTTCCAACTTGTATTGGGAAGCAAGAAAAGCTGGTCTTGCAAGGGGGTTCACATCAAGGTTACAATGTGACAAGATGAGGAACCGTAGCTGCAAGGACGGAACAAGCTTACCACTGCCAAGAAGTATAAATAATTCCTCATTGTTTGACAAGTCGACAAATTCTAGGCTTGAAAGATTACCATAGGAGGAAAATGAGAAATGCCCATCAAATAGGTTGTAAGAAAGGTCTACATATTGAAGTGAAACAAGACCTGCAAAGATGCGTGCGGGAATATGACCCTTCATCATGTTATAAGAAAGATCTAAATATTGAAGAGAAACAAGTTTCTCCAAAGATAAAGGAAGACTTCCATTGAGTTGGTTGTACGAGAGATCCAACGCACGTAGGTTCTTCAGTCTACTGAGCACTGCAAAAAAAGGAAGAAAAAAAAAATAGTTTTTTTTGCTCCATAATATGAACAATGTTGCAAAACTTGTGACTCAACACTTGTCTACTCCTAATCTTTTGACTTCGGTGAGTCAACTTGGTAACTCAGGTCAATGCTACACAAATACTATAAATGAAATACAAAAACAGCATAAGTTAAAAATAGTTTAAAGCTACCTAGTATTCAAGGGAAGTAAAATTTGAAATTGCAATAAAACAATATCCATTTAAGTTTTTTATGCTTCATTATTCTCTGATTCTAGATAACTGACTAAATATGGCTGCACATGATGTGAACTTACTAGAGTATTTGATAGAATTAATGTTTAAAATTATAAGAAAATGAAACAACCAAAAAGCTTAAATGCTTGATAGGATGAATCCAATTTATAAATGTCATTTTATTAAAATTGGGGAACACAAGTTTGGTGAGTTTTCTAATTTGGTCAAGTTAACTAGCTCCGGATAGACATTGACCAAACTTGGCTTAGTCATAATTCTGCTCTAAAGCTTTTTAACTGATGTGAATTTTGACTCGATAGACTAAAAAGTGATTCAACTTGGCCAAGCCATCTATCAAGGCCTGAAAAATAGAGACATAGATGCAAACAAAGAACATTACACTTAATGTGTTAATGGTCTAATGATAGAAATAATTGCAGTTGACTCTGTAAGTAATCACCTTCCATGTTAACCATGCCATTTAGCCTATTTTGTCTTAGATTCAAGACACTAAGTGAAGATTATTTTTTGACAAATAATGGAATAGTTCTAATGAGGTAGTTAGCTAGATCAAGATTTCTAACTTTCTAAATCTTGATAGATCTTTAAAATACAAAGTTCCCAAAGAAAATGAACCTAAATAAAAAATATAAGAGGATGGAAATATGCATGGATTGAAAGCATTAGAAAAACAAGTTGGATGAGGAAGAGGCTGACATACACCAATGAGATAATATATATCCCATTATACTCAATATATTGATGGTTTCGTAACAAAGAAATAATTATCTAGGAGCCCTTAAGTTATTACCTTGCATATCAAGTGTACCATTTAGCATGTTGCCTTGCAAATATAGCTCAGCAAGTGAAGATAGATTTTTGAGAGATGGTGGAATTGTTCCACTGAAGCTGTTATCGCTGAAATCAAGGATTTTCAACTTTCTGAATCCTGATATATCTGTCAAATTCAAAGTTCACCAAAAAAATAAATATAAATAAAAAAATATTTACAATGCATGCTCAAATGCTGGATATCATGAAGCCAACTTAGAAATGTCATTTTATCAAAATTGGGGAACACAAGTTTGGTAAGTTTTCTAATTTGGTCAAGTTAACTAACTCAGGATAAACATTGGCCAAACCTAGCTTAGTCATAATTCTCCTCTAAAGTTTTGCAATTGATATGAATTTTGACTCAATTGAGAAAATTGATTCACCTTGGCCAAGCCATCTATCAACATGTGAAGGTTTTTTTCTTGAATATGGTGAAATTTGTGAGCTCAAATATATATATATATATGCTAAATTCTTAGACAAAGGAATAAACATTATATCTTGTGAAGGCACTGAATCTGTTAGATTATTTTGATACAAATATAAGGACATTAAGGGAAGATAAATTTTCTAAAGCCATGGGTATCCCTCCTATGAGCTAATTATGTCCAAGATCAAGCACTCTAAGATTCTGCATTCCTTAGAAAGCCTGAAAAATAAAGACATAAAGAACATTACACCTAATGTGTTAATGGTCTAATGATAGAAATAACTTGCAGATGACTCTGTAAGTAATTCACCTTCCATGTTAAGTGTGCCATTTAGGCCTATTTTGCCTTAGATTTAGGACACTAAGTGAAGATAGATTTTTGACAAATAATGGAATAGTTCTAATAAGGTAGTTATAGCTAGATCAAGATTTTCAACTTTCTGAATCTTGTTACATCTTTCAAATACAAAGTTTCGAAAGAAAATGAACCTAAATAAAAAATATTTACAATAAGAGGATGGAAAAATATGCATCGATTGAAAGCATTAAAAAAACAAGTTGGATGAGAAAGAGGCTGACATAAACCAATGACATAATATGTATCCTATTATACTCAATATATTGACGGTCTCGTAACAAAAAAATAATTATCATAGGAGCCTTTAAGTTATTACTTTGTACATCAAGTGTACCATTTAGCATGTTGCCTTGCAAATATAGGCTCAGTAAGTGAAGATAGATTTTTGAAGATATAATGGAATAGTTCCAGTGAAGGCCATTACCACTGAGATCAAGGATTTCCAACTTTTTGAATCCTGATTTATCTGTCAAATACAAAGTTTCCAAAGAAAATGAATCTAAATAAAAAGTATTTACAACAAGAGGATGGAAAATATAAATAGATAAAAAAATTGGAGAAACCAATTAGATGAGGAAGAGGTTGACATAAACCAAGAAGACAATATATAACATATTATACTCATATGTTAATGATCTCGCAATAGAGAAATTATTACATAGGAGCCTTTATGTTATTACCTTGCATATGAAGTGTGCCATTTAGCATGTTGCCCCTTAGATAAAGGGCGTTGAGTGAAGACAGATTTTTGAAAAATAAAGAAATAGTTCCAGTGAGACTGTTATAGCTGAGATCAAGGATTTTCAATTTTTTGAATCCTGATTTATCTGTCAAATACAAAGTTTCCAAAGAAATGAATCTAAGTAAAAAGTATTTACAAAAAGAGAATGGAACATATGAATAGATTGAAAAAAAATTAGAGAAACAAGTTAGATGAGGGAGAGGTTGACGTAAACCAAGAAAATAATATATAACGTATTAGACTCAATATGTTAATGGTCTCACAATAGAGAAATAATTGCACAAGTGCCTTTATGTTATTATCTTGCATATGAAGTGTGCCATTTAGCATGTTTTCCCATAGATATAGGGTACTGAGGGAAGATAGATTTTTGAGATATAATGGAATAGTTCCAGTGAGGCCATTATCACTAAGATCAAGGATTTTCAATTTTCTGAATCCTGATTTACCTGCCAAACACAAGGTTCCAAAGAAAATGAATCTAAATAAAAGGTATTTACAACAAGAGGATGGAAAATATGAATAGACTAAAAAAATTGAAGAAACAAGTTAGATGAGGGAGTGGCTAATATAAACCAAGAAGACAATATATAACCTATTATACTCAATATGTTAATGATCTTATAATAGAGCAATAATTGCACAAGAGTCTTATTACCTTGCATATGAAGTGTGCCATTTAGCATGTTGCCCCTCGAGATACAGTGCTCTGAGTGAAGATAGATTTCTAAAAGATAATGGAATAGTTCCAGTGAGCCTGTTATAACTAAGATCAAGGATCTCCAACTTTTTGAATTCTGATATATCTGACAAATACAAAGTTCCCAAAGAAAGTGAATTCAAATCAAAAATATTTTCGATAGGAGGATGAAAAATATGAATAGACTTAAAAAATTAGAGAAACAAGTTGGATGAAAGAGAGGCTGACATAAACCAATAAGACAATATAAGCCATTATACTCAATGAGTTAATGGTCTCGTAACAAAAAAATAATTGCATAGGAGTCTTTAAGTTATTACTTTGCACATCAAACGTGCCATTCAGCATGTTGCCTCCCAAATTAAGGAGATTGAGTGAAGATAGATTTATAAAAGATAATGAAATAGTTCTAGTGAGCCAGTTATCATTGAGATCAAGAATTTCCAACTTTTTGAATCTTGATATATATGTCAAACATAAACTTTCCAAAGAAAATAAATCCAAATGAAAAATATTTAAAACAAGATGATAGAAAATATGCATACATTTAAAAAATTGGAGAAACAAGTTGGATGAGGAAGATGCTATCATAAACTAAGAAGACAATATATAACTCATCATACTCAATGTGTTATTGGGATCTCATAATAAAGAAGTAATTGTACAGGAGCCTTTAAGTTATTGGGATCTCAATGTGTTATTGGGATCTCATAATAAAGAAAACTTGCGACCCTAGTACATGTCTACTCCTAATTTTTTTTGACTTTGGTGAGTCAACTTGGTAACTAAGGTCAATCATGGATGCTAGATAAATACCATAAATGAAATACAAAAATAGAATAAAAGATTAAAGCTGCCCAGTATTCAAGGGAAGTAATATTTAAAAATTATGATGAAACAATATCCATTTAAATTTTATATGCTTCATTATTCTCTAATTCTAGATAACTGACTAAATATGGCTGCACATGATGTGAACTTACTAAAGTATTTGATAGAATTAATGTTTAAAATTATAAGAAAATGAAACAACCAAAAAGCTTAAATGCTTGATAGGATCAAACCAACTTATAAATGTCCTTTTATTAAAATTGGGGAACCCAAGTTTGGTGAGTTTTCTAATTTAGTCGAGTTAACTAGCTCAGGGATAGACACTGATCAAACTTGGCTTGGTCATAATTCTGCTCTAAAGCTTTTTAACTTATATGAATTTTGACTCGCTAGACTAAAAAAGTGATTCAGCTTGCCCAAGCCATCTATATATCAACATGTGTAGGTTTTTTATCTCTGAATATGGAGAGATTTGCGAGCTCAGAAAAAAAAGAAATATGTTAAATTCTCAGTTAAAGGAATAAACATTATACCTTGTGAAGGAATTGAACCTGTTAGATTATTTTGATCCAAATATAAGGAATTAAGGGAAGATAAATTTCCCAAAGCTATGGGTATCCCTCCTGTGAGCTGATAATTTTGTCCAAGATCAAGCACTCTAAGCTTTTGCATTCCTAGAAGGCCTGAAAAATAGAGACATAGATGCAAACAAAGAACATTACACTTAATGTGTTAATGGTCACATGATAGATAAATAATTGCAAATGACTTTGTAAGTAATTACCTTCCATATTAATGTGTCGTTTAGCAAGTTTTGTCTTAGATTCAGGACTCTGAGTGAAGATAGATTTTTGACAAATAATGGAATAGTTTCAGTGAGGTTGTTCTAGCTAGGATCAAGATTTTCAACTTTCTAAATCTTGATATATCTTTCAAATACAAAGTTCCCAAAGAAAATGAGCCTAAATAAAAAATATTTACAATAAGAGGATGGAAAATATGCATAGATTGACAACATTGGAAAAACAAATTGGATGAGAGAGAGGCTGACATAAACCAATGATATAATGTATATCCCATTATACTCAATATATTAATGGTCTCGTAACAAAGAAATAATTGCTTAGGAGCCTTTAAATTATTACCTTGCACATCAAGTGTGCCATTTAGATAGTTGCCTTATAAATATAGTTATAGATGAATCTGTAAGTTATTACCTTCCCAATTAAGTGTGCCGTTCAGCTTGTTGGATCGTAGATTGAGGACATTGAGTGAAGATAGATTTTTGAGAGACAATGGAACAGTTCCAGTGAGCCAATTATAGCTGAGATCAAGGATTTCCAATTTTCTCAATCCTAATATATCTGTCAAATACAAAGTTTCCAAAGGAAGAGAATTAAAACCAAAAATAGTTATGACAAGAGGCTAGAAAATATAAATAGAATGAAATTGCAGAAACAAGTTGGATGAGGTAGAGGCCAACATAAAGCAACAAGACAATATAAACCATTATACTCAAATATGTTAATAGTCTCATGCTAGGAAAATAGCTACAGATGACTTTGTAACTTATTTTATCTTCCCCATTAAGTGTGCCATCCAGCATGTTGAATCTTAGATTAATTAGGACATTGAGTGAAGATAAATTTTTGAGAGATAATGGAATAGTTCCAATGAGTATGTTATCACTGAGATCAAGAATTTTCAACTTTTTCAATCCCAATTTATCTTCAAATAAAAGTTTCCAAAGAAAGAGAATCTAAATCAAAAGTACTGTTTACAACAAAAGGACGAACAATATGAATAGAATGAAATTCGAGAAATAAGTTGGATGAGAGAAAGGCTAGCTAACCCATCTGTGATAAAGATCCTACAATTTGATTGTGGGATAAGTTAAGTTGTCGGAGCTCATGAAAGGAAGAAAAAATGCTGAAATTCAATCGCCATTGCTTAAGTTGATCAAATTCTACAATGCTCGAAAGCATGAGCTTCGACACTTGTTTTGTACTGTTGTTGCAGATCACTCTCTTCCAGAGGCAGCAGTCTCTTCCTCTTCCCCATGTGGGTGGTGAAGTATAGTTGTTGTGAAGGAGAGAAGATCTAAGCTCTAACAGAGCTTCATACTCCTCCAAAGGACACTCGAAGGTAAAGTTGCAATTGCATAGGACTACAATCAATGAAGTCCATAACAAAATTCCTAGCCTTGAGTAGGTGACAAAGTGGTAGCAATTCCTCATAATGGAGTGAATGTTGATATGGTAATTATTTGATGCGTATTTGCTTCTCATCTCATCCTTGCACAAGTCATATAAAAGCATGGCTTGGAAATTTGAGTCTACGGCCAAGTCAACATATTGCTAGGTTGATTGTATGGCTTCCAATAACGTCATGTTCAATCCCTCAATGCCAAGATTCCTTTTGGGAAAGGAGATTGGGAGTGGACCCCAGGCTGAGAATAATTGTTCAAATTGAAAGCGAGTGAAGTGTAATGCACCGAATGGGAGAACTAGTGAAAAAATAAAAAAATAAAAATCAAAGACAAGCAAGTAACTCGCGGAAGGTAAAAGAGAGTAGTAGGAAAATATTAGGTAACAATTTCTTGTAAGATTTAGAATCCACTTATTAAGAACTTAAATAGAGTTTATGGTAGAAACTTTATTTACAAACTTGAACTTCTAAATAGAATCTTCAATCTTTCCATATGCACTGACAAAATGCACAAACTACTAAGTCCAAGTCTATATGGAAGAAAAATACTGATCATGATCCATGTAGGACTTCTTTTCCAGAGAAAAGCTATCGGGAGCTTTTCTACTCTTGACCAAAGTTTTTCCAAAGAGGAATTGACTCTCGAACAACAAGGGCTTCATGACCATGGACTCTAGATATCAGTAGATGAAATAATTTAACTACTATTCAAGAGGAGTAATATTTGAATGTACCATGTGAAGATCAAAGAAGAGATAGAAATATGTTGGTAAATCCATTCTTTGTTGCACTTAATTTCATGAATGTTAATTAGGCATTGTATGCCTTCATTACTTCCTCTTTCCTTTGCCAACCTCCTAGTGGATCTAGAAATCAAGGAAAGCTTCATTGAGGTGCTCTGCTTTAGGATAGGTTGTACATAATGCCTAGCCCAAAATGAACCAATGGATGCTAGGAATGCCAGCCTCCTAGCTGTTTAAGGTTTCCATGACCCCTCGAGAGGACGAGCCAATTCTTCCTCTCCCTACCTGTCCTCACACAAGGCCGCTACCATGTACTAGCCTGAAATTCCTCGAGAATTCACTGGATTTCATTTTTCCTGTTCCGAACGCTTCCTTTGCTCCAAGTTTCGAACCCTGTTCCAAAGGCAAAGGCATTGCCTCTTCCATTTTCAGCCAGGGTAACCCGATGACCTCTTCAAATTTTTTATTTTTTTTTAATCAAGTGTCCAGCCAAAACATAAGATGGGCGTGGTCCTTTGATAAATCTTCGTCTTTCAAACTCTATGTTGCATGTAACTAACATGTTTGTTGCTTCCATGAATAAATCTCGAAAGT
>QRFJ01001066.1:0-55158 GCA_006176705.1 Cocos nucifera | reverse complement strand
GCCGGTGAAACATATATTTGTTGTTAATTGGAGAAGCAACAATACTTGGTCCATGACAAGCCTTGGAATAAGGTTTATTTGAGTCTTAGCAGATTCACAGCTTTCTCATCTAAATATATAACACACAAATTTAGACACGCTCGTGGATGGTGGTCACTAAGAATTCTGGAAGTTAATTAAAGATCTCCATGTAATGCACATGAGAATTATAGATAAGAATGTTGGCAAAATAAACATGAGAAGTAAACTACGGAGCATGAAGCCAAAATGACAATGGATTATATGTTGTGACAGCTGCAAATCAACATTGTTGCTTCTAGATTTCTAGGTACCTTTCTCTTCTCCTATAGTGAGACTTTCTCCCCTATCTCAAAAATGGACAAAAGAAAAAAAAAAAATCTAGCAAGCAATGATGCATGGCCAGTATTAACACAAAAAAACAACACTTTTTAGTATTATGAGGGTTCATATACCACGAAGATAACAAACCATCCCTATTTTTTAAAAAAAATTTCTCATGCTGCATATTAAGACAAACTAAAGATAGTACTCTTAGACCTTAAACCGAAAATGCTATCTAATTACTAGCCTTCTATGCTAAGTTATGGAAGATTAAATTATCACATTACCCAACTATAATAGTGTAGACATATTTTATTTTTAATTATCTTCTTCTTTTATATTCATAGGTAGAGAAAACTTTATGGTGACCAAATATGGATTCTAAGAAGGAATACCTAATCATGATTTATGGCTCTGAGATAGACTCTTAAGGCTCGTAGGTTAGCTAAAAGCAATGGCCATTTGAATCTAATATTTCATTTGATATTAGAGTAGAATCTATCCATAATCCATGTGGAATAGGGGCATTATGGTATGGGTACATTTGGGCTGGACCAAAGTGCTTATTCATGGTACTTGTAATTCAATTTTGTAATACTTGTAATTAGATTTGAATAGATTTGAACCCATATTCTGATAAGTGGAATCCATTACAAACTAAGCATGACTTCCCTGCTTGCACCCTCTTGTGTGGAAATGAGGGGTTAAAAAGACTAGGTCTTGAGTAGTGTTATTTTTTAAGATATTTAATCTTTCTTAGAATTCTTCAAGTAAAAAAAAATCTAGATTTTTAGGTACCTTGTCTTTCTTATAATAAGACCTTTCTCAATCTTAAAAATAAAGAGAAACAAAAAATAATCTAGCAAGCAATGAGAATGGCAACTCAGGAGAAAAGAAAAGCTAGAATAATTTGAAACCAAACAGACATTGATGAAAGAAGAAAAAAGAGAAAGGGGAAGAAAAAAGAGAGGAAGAAAGCGAAGAATCGAAAGAAGAGGCAATTCAATATTCTCAAATCTCAATAATACGAAATTATATTCTCCATTACATAGCAGTGGATATATATATATATATATAAACTTAAATCCTCATGAAATTCTATTCCTATAGTCTAAATAAAAATGAAATTCTCCATTTCTTAAATAAATTATTTTTTTTTAATTTCTATATTTGCACCTAACAAAAGTACTCTCTTATAGGATAATCCTCCATGGATGGCCTTCATAGCATCACTCACATGAATCTACATCGAAATCGTTATTGACCGGTTCCAATAAGACTGTTTATCTTGAATCAATTGAGACCGGTCAATGCAATAGACGGTCAGCTCGATAGTATTCAGGAGAAGATATGGGTCCGTTAGTTGTATTCTAGTAGGACTACATAAAGTAGTTGGCATGAGGTATTGACATGGCAATTTATGGTTCCATGAGAGTAAACAACCAAGGTTAAAATTACGGTGCTATAACTATTAAATAGTACTTCTAAAATTCTTTTAATGAGCCCCACCCCCACGGTCTTGTTAAAACAACACCAAACTAAATGACAAGACCGACCTAAAAACTCGTATATCTTTGGACATCTACTTTAGCCACCGAAAGTGAGATGAAGACCAACAAATAAAGACCACCGAGCCAAAAACTAAAGAATTTTGCAACAGGGTTTACTTGAGTCTTAGCTGATTCTTAGGACTGGTGGACATGGTGATTGTGATCTACTTTAGGTGGGGGCATGTACACAGCTTTCCCATGTTGACGTCCGTATAATGCACATGAGTCGTAGATTAGACATGCTGGTGCAACGAACATGACTAGAAAGCTATATATAATTGCTGCTGCAATGGACTACTGGGCCTTCCACCATCAAATAAAATAGAACATAATCTCCTTGCGTGAAATATTAATTCTAGGCGTCATGATTGTTTGGGAACGGGCTTGAACGTTTGTTATTAAAGATTCAACCCGAACCTAAATTACTGTCTGGCATGACCTTGGTTGCATGGCTCTCCAACAACCATTCCGACCTGACAAACCTCAACATTGATTAACGCCTGATCTGAACTGACTTTTGCAAAATACGAGGCCACGTTGGGTGAAATTATAGGTATCATAACTATTCGAGATTATATTGGCATCTTCCAAGTTTTGACCCAACCCAACCCCAAATTAACAAATGACCAGAAATTGGTGACTCTTTCGCTTGACCCTTCCAATATTAACCAAAGTAAGTCCCATGGGCAAGAGTACGTGTGAAATTAATATCAGAATGTCATATATGAATTATGGCAATCAATCTAATCATTTTAGAACATCTAGTAAGGGAACTGAGCTTGAGGGGTCAAAGACACGGTCTTGAGTAGTATTATTTCTCAAAAAATTTAACCATTCAAAAGTCTTTTAAGTAAAAAAACCCTAGATTTGTTAGTACCTCATCTTCTCCTACAGCAAGACTTCCCTCACTTATCTCCAGAAAAACAAAAAAAAAAAGAAAAAAAATAGTCCAGCAAGCATTAATACATGGCCTTCTTATCAAGATTTTAACTAATGTATTATAGCATTAGAATGGAGCCTCACTGAAACCATTATTGACCGGTATAAGGTCCTCATGATGGTTATGTGCCTCAAACACTAGCATTTCAAACGTTTAATATCTAATAATAATTATAGCCGTTCTAATTAACAATTTTTTAACGAACAATGATGGGAAAATAACTACATCATCTTTTCCTTCACTTTCCAAAAATGTTTTATTTCTAGAGCATACAACAACTTTTAGATAAAGCTTTAATATAAATTTTAAATTAGAAAAAAAGTATAAGTAAATAGGGCGACCATTATTTACAGATAACAGATTGTTATGAACATTAATAATGCACTACAGTAGTAGTTATTTTTCTACATGTTGGTGTAGAACCTGATCGACGCTGGATTGAGCTGGAGTTGAAGAAGATGAGCCGTCGTCGGTGACCTACAAAATAAAATTTCGTCTAGAGACGGTGGTGATGGCTTCGACAGGACCCTCCGATGGTCAAGTCAGCTCTTCTGGCCAACAAAAATGGAGTGCTCAGGAATAAGTTTAGCAGCATTTCCGAGAGGAGAAGAAAGCTTAGAGAAAATATATCTGGAGAGTCCCTTTTTATAGGCGGAGATTGTAGCGGATTGATGGTGACAGCTGCAGCCGTCTGGTAGCGAACTGCTCGAGGCCTGGAGGCGTCTATCAGGAGGGGTCCCCGCCTGCAGAGGATTGATGGTGATAGCCATCGCCGCCTGATAGCGGATCGCTGTCACATGCAGCGGACCGATAGTGACGGCCGTAGCCGTCCGATACTGAGCCGCTTGGGGCTGCATGGAGTTCGACATAGAGAGGAAGGTGTCGTCAGGCTGATAGTGACAGTCATACCGTCGGATCGTGGGCCGCGTGGGGCTTATTATGGAGGAAGAGGTGCTGCTAGGCTGATACTGATAGCCATGCCGTCTGGTAAAAGCATGCGTCGGGAGTTTGGCTGAGCTGGAGGAGTACGACTGCAAGAGTAATCCAGAAGAAATCTGGCTCCTAGAAGAATCCGGAAGGAGTTCGTCTTCTGAAGGAGTTCAGCTCCCATAGGAAGGATCAGGAAGGAGTTCGGCTCCCGTAGGAGTCCGACTGAAGGAGGAGTTTGGAGGAAGTTCGGCTCCCGTAGGAGTCCGACTGAAGAAGGTCGGAGGGAGTTCAGCTTCCGTAGGAGTCCGACTGAAGGAGAGATCAAGAAGGAGTTCGACTCCCGTAGGAGTTTGACTGAAGGAGATCGGAGGGGAGTTCAGCTCTCATAGGAGTCCGACTGAAGAAGAGATCAAGAAGAAGTTCGATTTTTCGTAGGAGTCCGATTGAAGGAGGTCGGAGGAAGTTCAGCTTCCGTAGGAGTCCGACTGAAGAAGAAGTTAGGATGGAGTTCGACTCCCATAGGAGTCCGACTGAAGGAGTTCGGCTCTCATAGGGAGTCCGACTGAAGGAGAAGTTAGGAAGAAGTTCGGCTTCCATAAGAGTCCGATTGAAGGAGGAGTCAGAAAGGAGTTCAGCTCCCGTAGGAGTTCGACTGAAGGAGTCAGGAGGGAGCTCGGCTCCCGTAGGAGTCCGACTGAAGGAGGAGTCAGGAAGGAGTTTGGCTTCCATAGGAGTCCGAATGAAGGAGGGATCAGGAAGGAGTTCGACTTTCATAGGAGTCCGACTGAAAAAGTCAGGAAGGAGTTCGGCTTCTGTAGGAGTCCGACTGAAGGAGAAGTTTGGAGGAAGTTCGGCTTCCGTAGGAGTCTGACTGAAGGAGAAAGTCAGGAAGGAGTTCAGCTCCCATAGGAGTCCGACTGAAGGAGGAGTTCAGAGGGAGTTTGGCTCCTATAGGAGTCTGACTAAAAGAGAAGTTCGGCTCCCATAG
Organism: Cocos nucifera; assembly: GCA_006176705.1. Classification (NCBI taxonomy): domain Eukaryota; kingdom Viridiplantae; phylum Streptophyta; class Magnoliopsida; order Arecales; family Arecaceae; genus Cocos; species Cocos nucifera. Next base: position 50,408 of record QRFJ01001066.1, on the reverse strand, counting down.
GAGTCCGACTAAAAGAGAAGTCAGGAAGAAGTTCGGCTCCCATAGGTTGGTCCGACTAAAAAGGAGTTCGGAGGGAGTTTGGTTCCCGTAGGAGTCCGACTGAAGGAGAAGTCAGGAAGAAGTTCAGCTCCCATAGGAGTCCGACTGAAGGAGGAGTTCGGAGGGGGTTCGACAAAAAATTCTGCCATTGGGGGAATTCGAATGGGGCTTGACCGCTGGGGTAGCTCGGTTTGGGTTTGGCCGCTGGGGTAGTTTGGCCACTGAATGAGTCCGACTGCTGGAAAAAAAAATTTCAGACTGAAGCTCTTCGATGATTATCAGCCGCATTAGGCTAAGCACTGGGCTGAACTTTGGTGGGAGCGGGGTTTATCCCCAATAATAGTCTTCCCACTCTCGAGTTCAAAACTCAAAGGAAGGGAGTATAAAAAAGGCGACCATCGAAGTTCCTTTTCGGTCTCCTGCACCTGTTGGAGTTGAAAGCTTGGGGGGGACCTTATCTCCGATTGACATAGATGTTGAAGCTTGGAGAAGATCTTATCTTCAGCCGAGGTTGACATTGAAGCTGAGGCTCATGGGATATCTGTCTCCCAGCCAAGGTTGATATTGAAGTCGAGGCTCGGAAGAGATCTCATTTTCAGTCGAGGTTGAAGGAGATCTTATCTCCTGTTGGTGAAGACTTTGAAGCTTGAGAGAGATCTTATCTCTAGCCGAGGTTGACTCGATCGCACGAAAGAGATCTTATCTCTAGCCAAGATTGAAGGTGGAGCTCGGGGGAGATCTTATCTTTAGCAGTCGAGGTTGAAGGAGATCTTATCTCCTATTGGCATAAACTCGATCGCTTGGGAGAGATCTTATCTCTTACCCGAGGTTGACTAGGGAGAGATCTTATCTCTAGCTGAGGTTGACTCAGACGCTCGAAAGAAATCTTATCTTTAGTCGAGGTTGAAGGTGGAGCTCGGGGGAGATCTTATCTCTAGCAGTCGAGATTGAAGATGATTTTATCTCCTGTTGGCGTAGACTCAGTCGCTTGGGAGAGATCTTATCTCTAGCCGAGGTTGGCTCGATCGCGTTGGAAGAGATCTTATCTCTAGCCGAGGTTGGCTCAGACACTTAGAAGAGATCTTATCTCTAGCCTAGATTAGCTTAGACGCTCGGGAGAGATCTTATCTCCAGCCGAGATTGAAGGAGATCTTATCTTCTGTTGGTGTAGACTTGATCGCTTCGGGAGAGATCTTATCTCTAGCCGAGGTTGGCTCAGATGCTCGGGAGAGATCTTATCTCTAGCCAAGGTTGGCTCGGTCGCTCGGGAGAGATCTTATCTCAAGCTGAGGTTGGCTCGGTTGCTCAGATGCTTGGAAGAGATCTTATCTCTAGTCGAGGTTGAAGGAGATCTTATCTCCTGTTTGGCGTAGACTTGGTTACTCGGGAGATCTTTATCTCTAGCCGAGGTTGACTCGGATACTCGGGAGAGATCTTATCTCTAGTCGAGGTTGGCTCGGATGCTCGGAATCTTATCTCTAGCCGAGGTTGGCTCGGTCGCTCGGAAGAGATCTTATCTCTAGCCAAGGTTGCCTCGGACGCTCGGAAGCGATCTTATCTCTAGCCGAGGTTGAAGGTGGAGCTTGGGGGAGATCTTATCTCCAGCAGTCGATGTTGAAGGAGATCTTATCTCCTACTGATGAAGATTTTGAAGCTCATGAGAGATCTTATATCTAGCCGAGGTTGACTCAGTCGCTCGGAAGAGATCTTATCTTTAGCCGAGGTTGACTTGAATGCTTGGAAGAGATTTTATCTTTAATCGAGGTTGACTCGGATGCTCGAAAGAGATTTTATCTCTAGCTGAGGTTGAAGGACTTCGACCTGTTCATGTTAGGACGAGGTTCTCCTCCTGTTCCTAATACAGCCACTATTGATTGCTTCTTGTCTGTCATCACATAGTTTTTGCACCAAGAAATAATAATATTGAAATGGAGAAATTTTATTGAAGAAAAATTATTGGCAGCATATTCCTAGATTCTCTATGTTTCAGGGTCGTAGGAGTGTTGTTCTTCCGAGTTTCTTCGGATGATAAGTTTCGGACCGAACGATCTCCTCTATTTCATGTTGGCCTTCTTAATTCGAAGCAATCTTCTCTTGGCTTTGAGGCTGAAAGATAACGGCTTGCCAAAGTACCGAGCCCCCATAGAGGTAGCGTTGATGACGCTGAGAGGCGGCCGACCTCCTTATTGTTCCTCCATCATGAGTGGTTCTGGCTATGGCAGCATTCTTAGCCGATCTTCTTCTACTTCAGGCTGGTGTCGGAGGAATTGACCCATTCGGCCCCTCCTGATGTGTTCCTCGATTTCATCTCAAAGCTGAATGCATTCCTCAGTATCGTGGTCGTGGTCACGATGGTAGAGATAGTATTTGCTTCGATTGTGCTTGTTCGGAGGGGACCGTAATTCTTCTGATCTTGGTAGTTGACTCTTAATTTCCATCAGAATTTGAGTTTTAGGAGCATTAAGGGAGGTGTAATTATGGAACCTTCCAGGGAGAGGACTTCTTCGCACCCTTCTGTTGGGTCTTCCTTGATGACGAGCACGAGGAAGAGTTCGGACTCGCTTGCACTCGGGGGTGTCCGTGAGTGCGGCCGAACTTTGTTCGACCTTCCACCAGCCATGGGTTTACTAGTCTCGCCCATCTACCGCTCTCCTACGACTTCTTCATTCTTCAACTTGAAGACTTCTTCCGCACAGACATATCTCTCGGCCCAGGCTAGTAGATCGGTAAAGTCCCTAGGATACTTCTTCTCCAGAAAGAACAACAAATCGTTCTTCTTAAGACCACCCTTGAGTGCGGCCATTGCAACAGACTGGTCCAGATTCCAAACCTCCAAAGTAGCAGCATTAAATCGGATGACATAAGCCCGGATGGATTCTTCCTTCTTCTGCTTGACATTCATCAAAAAATTCGAACCTCAGCGCGGACGTCGGCTGCTGACGAAATGAGCCGCAAACTGATGGCTCATCTGGTCAAAAGAGAAGATCATTCCTGGCCTCAACGTTGAGTACCAATTTTTTGCTACTCTCTTTAAGATGGATGAAAAAGCTCGGCATAATATGGCATATGGTGCACTATGGAGTAGAGCATCATGGTCTGAAAGGCCTCTAGATGATCGATCGGATCAGAGATTTCATCATAGCTTTTAAATTAAGGAAGCTTGAAGTTCGACGGGATGGGCTCTTGCACAATTTGGGGAGAGAAAGGAGGATTGGTGCAGACGTCGTCGTAGCGAGCCGGAGTGACATGGTGGAGTTTCTCAATCCACTGATCCATCTCTCATAGTCTATGATCGAGGATGTCGTCTTGGTCACATCTCTTAGAGAAATTTTTGCTATAGATGGGGAAGGTCTCCTCCAGAGGAGATCCATTATCCGAACACGGATCCTCTGCTCTCTATTTTTTCTTTCCAGGGGCGACGGGTATGCTAGCCTAAGCACTCTTCCCTGGGACCGATTTTCGATATTCTGATGGCAGGTTTTCTAGTGGGGCTGCCGTCAGGGGCTGCTGCATGGCCTACACCATCTCGGTGAGATCCTGAATCCGCTATATCAGTAGGTTAAACTGCTCCTAGTCTACCATGACCGTCGGTGGAGGTGGAGGTTGAAGTACCGGCGATGGAGCAGGAATGGATGGATCTGGCTTAGATCTGACGGCAGAAGCGGTAGATCTTCGGATAGTCACCTTCTTTTGAGGCATTTCTTGGAGATGAACCTTAGGGAAGAAGGTCGACAGGATCGACTGAGCACTCCTTTAAGAACAAGGGTATCTCAGAGACAGAGGGTCCTTCCTCTAGCGCCAATTCTATTGGTGCAGAATCTGATCGATGCTGGATTAAGCTGGAGTTGAAGAAGATGAGACCATCATCGGTGACCTGCAAAATAAAGTTCCGTCCGGCTTCGGTGGTGGTGGCTCCGGCAGGATCCTTCGACGGTCAAGTCAGCTTTTCTGACCAATATAAATGGAGTGTTCAGGAATAAGTTCGACAACATTTCAGGAAGAAAAAGAGAGCTTAGAGAAAATATATCTGGAGGGTCCCTTTTTATAGGCAGAGCTTGTAGCGGATTGATGGTGACAGCTGCAGCCGTCTGGTAGCGGGTTGCTCAAGGCTTGGGGGCGTCTGTCAGGAGGGGGCGCCACCTGCAGTAGATCGATGGTGACAGCCATCGCCGCCTGATAGCGGATCGCTGTCGCATGCGGTGGATCAATAGTGATGGTCGTAGCTATTCGATACTGAGCCACTCGAGGCTGCATGGAGAGGAAGGTATCGTCAGGCTGATAGTGACAGCCATATCGTTGGGTCGTGGGCCGCGTTGGGCTTGTTATGGAGGGAGAGGTGCTACCAGGTTGATACTGACAGCTATGCCGTCTGATGGAAATATGCATCCAAAGTTTGACTGAGTTGGAAGAGTCTGACTGCAAGAGTAATCTGAAAAGAATCTGGCTCCTGGAGGAATCTGGAAGGAGTTCGTCTCCTAAGGGAGTTCGGCCCCTGTAGGAGGGATTAGGAAGGAGTTCGGCTCCTGTAGGAGTCCGACTGAAGGAGGAGTTCGGCTTCCGTAGGAGTCCAACTAAAGAAGAGATCAGGAAGAAGTTTGACTTTTGTAGGAGTCTGACTGAAGAAGGTCGGAGGGAGTTCGGCTCCTGTAGGAGTCTGACTAAAGGAGAAGTTCGAAGGGAGTTCGGCTCCCGTAGGAGTCCGACTGAAGAAGAAGTTCGAAGAAAGTTCGGCTCCCATAGGAGTCCGACTGAAGGAGTCGGAGGATGTTCGGGCTTCCATAGGAGTCCGACTGAAGAATAAATCAGGAAGAAGTTCGGCTCCCGTAGGAGTCCGACTGAAGGTGTTCGGAAGGAGTTCGGCTTCCATAGAAGTCCGACTGAAGGAGAAGTCAGAAAGGAGTTCGGCTCCCGTAGGAGTCCAATTGAACGAGAAATTAGAAAGGAGTTTGGCTCCCGTAGGAGTCCGACTGAAGGAGTCAGGAGTGAGTTCGCTTCCGTAGGAGTCCGACTGAAGGAGGAGTCAGGAAGGAGTTCGGCTTCCGTAGGAGTCCGACTGAAGGAGGAGTTCGGAGGGAGTTTGGCTTCCATAGGAGTCCGACTGAAGGAGGGATCAGGAAGGAGTTCGGCTCCCATAGGAGTCCGACTGAAGGAGTCAGGAGGGAGTTCGGCTTCCGTAGGAGTCCGACTGAAGGAGGAGTTAGAAGGAGTTCGGCTCCCATAGGAGTCCGACTGAAGGAGGGATCAGGAAGGAGTTTGGCTCCCGTAGGAGTCTGACTAAAGAAGAAGTTCGGAGAAAGTTTGGCTTCCGTAGGAGTCCGACTAAAGGAGAAGTCAGAAAGGAGTTTGGCTTCCATAGGAGTCCGAGTAAAGGAGTTCGGAGGGAGTTTGGCTCCCGTAGGTGTCCGACTGAAGGAGAAGTCAAGAAGGAGTTCGGCTCCCGTAGGAGTCCGACTGAAGGAGGAGTTCGGAGGGGGTTCGACGAAAATTCTGCTATTGGGGGAGTTCGACTGAGGCTCGACTGCCGGAAAGCTCGGTTGGGTTTGGCCGCTGGGGCAGTTCGGCCACTGAATGAGTCCGATTGCTGGGGAGAGAATTTTTGACTGAAGCTCTTCCGTGATTACTAGCTGCATTAGGCTAAGCACTGGGCTGGACTTCGACGGAAGCGGGGTTTATCCCCAACACCACACATTATTATATATATAATATAATGGGTGGCGATGGAAACTTTTATAACAATTGTAACACCATGATTTAAAACCTTTCTCTTTTAAGGCATGAAAGATTAATTATAGCCATGGCATGACAAAATATTATTTACAATTTGAAAATTATTAAGTACTTTAACTTCCTCCAATAATCCAATAAGGATGGACTTTGCATGTTGCTGAATTAAAAGAAATATGATTTTTTTTTTTAATTTTAAAGATTAAAAAAAGAAGAAGCCAAAGTTTGATTAAATGGTTGGTTCATGCATCCCATTCCTAGCATCTAATTTAAGACATACGACTCCACTGGGTTCCCAGAATTCTAGTTCCCCAAACTAGCACCTTATCCACCGGGCCATGGAGTCCCAAACGTTAAGATCAATGAAACAAATTAATCTACCGATGATCACATCATCTATCTGAGACGGTATATCCACGTCGAGCCAAAGCCATCATATTATGTATCAATTTCCTCCACTTAAAGAAATATAATGGCCAATATTCTTTAACATAATTTTGTAAAAGCTTATAAGAAACCCATGTTGTGTTTGTGACAGGTTCAAGCAAACCAGACATGAGGATTTGCATCCTTAACTGCATGCTGATGTTGATTGGCTAAGACAGGCTCATGGTCGATCTCGCCTGTGGGTTGAATGTTAGGCTGAACTAGGCTATGTCTAGGTTTAATTTCCTGTCGGACCGAGCAAGTTTAAGCCTTTTTTTTTTTTTTTAATCTTATGAAAATTTAAGCCCGACATTGGGCCAACTGTGTTGGGGTGCTCAACATCTTTGATTCAGCCTAGCGTTTACTAATTGGAAATTTGGGCTGTTAAGACCGGCCACTATAATGTATTTAAATATCCCTAGATACAATACCATTCAATTTCTTACGATAAATATTTTGTATAATGAACTTATTATTTTATAATAATATATAATTTTACAACAGGGATAGATATTCGTATACTATTAGAATTTCATGTAGTAATAGCATATCATGATCCTAATATTGAAATTTTAATTTAGAAATAATTAGGCTCTTATATCTCTAATATTGTGTTTTATTTTTGGTACCTATTTTATATTGCTTTTCAAGAATAAATAGAAATAAGAGGAAAAATGACATCCTGCACATTACTTGGGTAGATCCATGTGGATGTCTATATTAATAACATAATCGAAAGAGTTCTTCATTTTAGATAATAAGGCTCCTATCTAATATGGTTCATAATAATATAACATCATCAACAAAAAGCTTATTATCTTATTAAATTGTATTAAATAAAGGACTTTTTATTAGTACCACTAAGTTAGAACATAAATTAATGATATTATTAATAATAATATTTACTTAATATATATTGGCATTAATAATTATTTTTCATTAGTAATGTACCGTGCAAATATCTCATGCAGGACATTATATTATATTAATATTTTATTAGTTTGTTTCTATTGCATTTTTATATTTGATTTTTACAGTAACATTTGTATAACTGATCGCAAATAATATGATTAGCCAATGCAAAAGAAAGATTGAAGGATGATATAAAAGATGCTCTCATTCGATATTTATCAAACACTAAGGATATTTGATTGTGAGTGTTATTATTATTATTATTATTATTATTATTATTATTATTATTATTATTATTATTATTATTATATATAGAAATAGTTTGGGTTTCGATCGATTTGAATTCAATCTATATTCGATCGAATCTCCGACCGTTCAATCAACGCATATCTTCGAACGCGCTTAAAAAATTATGCATCTAAAAAAATATGCCGATCGAAAAAAATTAGATGTGTTTGTGCCTAAAAAAAATTAAAAAAAATAGACCTACCTAAGAAAAAAATTTTAGAAAAAAAAGCTAAATTTGAAAAAAAAAATTTAGCGAAAAAAAAGCTGAATCTCAAAAAAAATCTAAAAAAAATTCAAAAAAAAAAAAAAAGAAAAAACTTCTTCCTAAAAGAAGGCATCTTTTTTCTTGCGCCTTCTTTCCTCTTTTTTTTTAGGTTTAGATTTTTTTAAAAATTTTTTATTTTTTTCATTTTTTTTTTCAGATTCAAATTTTTTTTTGATTTTTTTTTTCAGGTTCATAATTTTTTTTTTTTTCTGAAGACATCTCTAGGGTCCTCGTAAGGCATTTTTTTTTTCAGGGGCAGGCGCCAGTATCTACTTTTTTTCAGTCTAAATGTACATCATTTTTTAAATATTTTTTTTTTGAGGATAGAGATGCACGTTGATCCAATAATTGAAGATTGATCGGAATCGGATAGGGATTGGACGAGCCCAATCTATCTCTCTTTCTATATATATAAAAGTACATCATGCGAGCATGTACAATCATCCAATGGTCATATATTAGATAAATATTTTTTTTTTAATTTTTAAAAGTATATCACGTGGATGGTTGTGATATGGCTAGCGGTGAACATGAGGTATGGAAGCTGTGAGGTACATCATATGAGAGACTCTAGAATCTTCCAATAGAGAAATTAGGTATGGATATTCTTTTTTATTTTGAAAATACATATATTTTCGAAAGATGAGAGGGGTACATGTGGATGGTTGTTTTTGGGGATAAATTTCACTCCCATTGAAGTCTAATCTGATGCTTAGTCTAATACAATCGATAATCACGGAAGAGCTTCAACGACTAAATCTTAGCCGAACTCCTATGACCGACCGAACTCCTCAGCAATCGAGCCCCAATCGAACTCCCCCAATGGCTAAATTCCTACCGAACTCCCCCTGGATCTCCTCCTTCAATCGAACTCTTATGGGAGCCGAACTTCCTCCGATTTTCTCCTTCAATCGGACTTCTACGGAAGCCGAACTCCTTTCAGACCCCTCTTTCAGTTAGACTCCTACGAGAGCCGAACTCCTTCTGCATCTCTCCTTCAGTCGGACTCCTACGGGAGCCGAACTCCTTTCGGACTCCTTCAGTCGGACTCCTATGGGAGCCGAACTCCTTCCGCATCTCTCCTTCAGTCGGGCCAAACTTTCTCCTACGAGCTCCTATAAAAGCCGAACTCCTTCCGGACCCCTCCTTCAATCAGACTCCTACGGGAGCCAAACTCCTTCCAGATCTCTTCTTCAGTCAGACTCCTACAGGAACCAAACTCCTTCCAAACTTCTCATTCAGTCGGACTCCTATGGGAGCCGAACTTCCTCTAGTTTTCTTCTTTAGTCGGACTCTTACGGGAGCCAAACTTTTTCCGCATCTCTCCTTCAATCGAACTCCTATAGGAGCTGAACTCCCTCCGATTTTCTCCTTCAGTCGGACTCCTACAGGAGCCAAACTTCCTCCGATATCCTCCTTCAGTTGAACTCCTTCAGGAGCCGAACTCCTTTCGAACTTCTCCTTCGGTCGAACTCCTCTAGGAGCCAAACTCCTTCCGGATGATCTCCTCCAGACGTATTTTCTTTAGGAGTCTAAACTTCACTGGAATTGATGTATGATGAAGCTCTTCACCGACCATCACCTGATTCCTCCAAGCTATGGCTATTAAATCTCGACGAACGGTCACCATCAATCTACTATAGGCGGCACCCTCTTTTGTGACAGACTCCACCAGACCCCGAGCAGCTCAGTATCGGATGGCTGCGGTCGTCGCTATCAGTCCACTGTAGGTGAGAGCGACCCGCTACCAAGCGGCGATAGCTATCATCATTAATCTGCTGCAGATGGCGCTACAGACGGTGCCTCCCTCCGTGACTGACTCCACCAGATCTCGAGCGGCCTGCTACCAGGCAACCGTAGCTATCACCATCAACCCGCTACAAGCTCTGCCTATAAAAAGGATGCTAGATATATTTTCTCTAGGCTCTAAGCTCTCTTCTCCTTTCCGAAACTCTGCTGAACTCTTTTCTAAGCACTCTATTTCTGTTGGCTAGAAGAGCTGACTTGATCATTGGAAGGTCCTGCCAGAGCCACCACCACCACCGACTCCAGACGGAACTTTATTTTACAGATCACCAACGGTGACCTCGTCTTCCTCAACTCCAGCTCGATCCGACGATAATCAGATTCTGCACCAACAGAATTAGTGCTAGAGAAAGAGCGCTTAGTTTCTGAGATACCCTTGTTCTTAAATAAGTGCTCAATCGACCCTACCGACCTTCTTCTACAAGGTTTGAGCCAGATCCATCTATTCCTGCTCCATCATCGGTACTTTAACCTCCTCCTCCACCGATGGCCATGGTAGATTTGGAGTAGTTCAACCTGCCAGCACAGCAGATTCAAGACCTCATCGAGATGGTGCAGGCCATGCGGCAGCCCCCGACGGCGTTTCCATCAGAAAATCCGCCATCAGGATGTCAGAAATTGGTACCAAGGAAGAGCACTTGGGCTAGCATACCCGTCGCCTCTAGGAAAAAAAAATAGAGAGCAGAGGATCCTTATTCGGATCATGATTCTTCTCAAGAAGAAATCTTCCCCATCTACGGCTAGAAGCCTCCTAAGGTCTGCGATCGAGATGACATCCTCGATCAGAAACTGTGGGGGATGGATCGACAGATTGAAGAGCTCAGCCACGCTCACGAACTTCCCCCGAGTGCAAGCGAGCCGAACTCCTCCTTGAGCTCATCGTTAAGGAAGCTCCGACAAAAGGGCACGAAGTTCTCCCCCCAGGAGATTTCACAGGAGGGCCGATGAAGCTCGGCCACGCTCACGGACTTCTCCCGAGCGCAAGCGAGCCAAACTCTTCTCCGAGCTCGTCGTTAAGGAAGCCCCGATGGAAGGGTGCGAAGAAGTTTCCCCTAGAAGGTTTCACAACTATGCCACCCTCAATGCTCCACAGACGCTGGCCTGAAGTGAGAGAAGATCAGCCAAGGGCGCTACTGCAGTTAGAACCATCGATGAGGAACAACAAGGAGATCGGCCACCTTCCAGCATCATCAACATTATCTCTGGGGGAGCTTAGTTTTTTGGCGAGCCATCATCTCTCAGCCTCAGAGTCAAGAGAAGCTTGCCCCAAATTGGAATGGCCTGTAGGAAGGCTGGTCTAAAATAGAGGAGGTCATCCGACCTGGAACTTAACGTCTGAAGAAGTTCGGAGGAGCAATGCTCCCACGACTTTGAAACTCAGAGAATCTGAGAATGTACTGTCGATAACTTTCCTTCAATAAAACTCTTCCATCTGAATATTGTTGTTTCTTGGTGCAAAAACTATGTGATGACAGAGAAGAAGCAACCAAAAATGGTCATGTTAGGAACAGGAGGAGAACCTCGTCCTAACATTAGCATGTCAAAGGCCTCATCCATTTTAGACGAGATGGGAGAAGAGGCCTTGACAATGGCCCTTATGTGCCCCAACAGCCCGTTAGGAGCAGGAGGAGAACCTCGTCCTAACATGAGCAAAGTCAAAAGCCTCATTTTAGACGAGATGGGAGGAGAGGCCCTGACAACGATCCTTATGTGCCCCCACAGCCCATTAGGAATAGGAGGAGAACCTCATCCTAACGTGAGTAAAATCGAAGGTCTCGTTCATTTTAGATGAGATGGAGGGAGAGGCTCTGACAACGGTCCTTATGTGCCCCCACAGCTCATGAGGAACAGGAGGAGAATCTCGTTCTAATGTGAGCAAAGTTGAAGACCTCATTCATTTTAGATGAGATGGGGGGAGAGATCCTGACAACGGTCCTTATATGTCCCCACAGTCCGTTAGAAATAGAAGGAGAACCTCATCCTAACATGAGCAAAGTCGAAGTTCGAGCTTCAAAGTCTACATCAATAGGAGATAAGATCTACTTCAACCTCGACTAGAGATAAGATCTCTCCCAAGCATCCAAGTCTATGCCAACAAGAGATAAGATCTCCTTCAACCTCTGCTAGAGATAAAATCTCTTCTGAGCTTCCAAGTCTAAGCCAACAGGAGATAAGATCTCCTTCAACCTCGACTAGAGATAAGATCTCTCTTGAGCTTCCAAGTCTATGCCAATAGGAGATAAGATCTCCTTCAACCTCGGCCAGAGATAAGATCTCTTCCGAGCGTCCAGTCTACGCCAATAGGAGATAAGATATCCTTCAACCTCGGTTAGAGATAAGATCTCTTTTGAGTGTCCAAGTCTACGCCAACAGGGGATAAGATCTCCTTCAACCTCGGTTAGAGATAAGACCTCTCCTGAGCTTCCAAGTCTACGTCAATAGGGGATGAGATCTCCTTCCACCTCAGTTGAAGATGGGATCTCTTCCGAGCTTCAACTTCGATGATAACCTCGGTTGGAGATGAGATCTCCCCCAAGCTTCAACGTCTACATCAGCAGGAGATGAGATCTCCTTCAACCTCGGCTAAAGATGAGATCTCTTCCGAGCCTCAACTTTAACTTCAACCTCGACTAGAGATAAAATCTCTCTCGAGCATTTACGTCAACCGAAGATGAGATCTCCTTTAACCTCGGCTGGAGATAGGATCTCCCCCGAGCTTCAACGTCTACGTTAATCGGAGATGAGATCTTCTTCAACCTCAGCTGGAGATAGGATCTCCTCTGAGCTTCAATGTCTACGTCAACCAGAGATGAGATCTCCTTCAACCTCGACTGAGATAGGATCTCTCTCGAGCTTCAACATCTATGTTAGCAGAAGATGACATCTCCTTCAACCTCGACTGAAGATGAGATCTCCTCCAAGCTTCAACGTCTACGTCAGCAGGAGATGAGATCTCCTTCAACCTCGATTAGAGATAAGATCTCTTACGAGCATCCAAGTCTACGCCAATAGAAGATAAGATCTTCTTCAACCTCGGCTAGAGATAAGATCTTTTCCGAGCTTCCAAGTCTACGCCAATAGGAGATAAGATCTCCTTCAACCTCGGCTAGAGATAAGATCTCTCCCGAGCTTCCAAGTCTATACGTCAACAGGAGATAAGATCTCCTTCAATCTTGGCTAGGAGATAAGATCTTCTCCTCAAGCTTCCAAGTCTATGCCAACAGGAGATAAGATCTCCTTCAACTTTAGCTAGAGATAAGATCTCTTCCGAGCGTCCAAGTCTACGCCAATAGGAGATAAGATCTCCTTCAACCTTGGCTAGAGATAAGATATCTTCCGAGCTTTTAAGTCTATGTCAACAAGAGATAAGATCTCATTCAACCTCAGCTAGAGATAAGATCTCTTTCGAGCGTCCAAGTCTAGCCAACAGGAGATAAGATCTCCTTCAACCTCGGCTAGAGATAAGATCTCTTTCGAGCTTTCAAGTCTATGTCAATAGGAGATGAGATCTTCTTCCACCTTGGCTGGAGATGGGATCTCCTCCGAGCTTCAACTTCGACAACAACCTCGGCTGGAGATGAGATCTCCTCCGAGCTTCAACATCTACGTCAGTAGGAGATGAGATCTCTTTCAACCTCGACTGAAGATGAGATTTCTTCCGAGCCTCAACTTCAACTTCAAACCTCGGCTAGAGATAAGATCTCTTCCGAGCATCTACATCAATCAAAGATGAGATCTCCTTCAATCTCGATTGGAGATAGATCTCTCCTGAGCTTCAACGTCTACGTCAATCAAAGATAAGATCTCCTTCAACCTCAGCTGGAGATAGGATCTCCCCCGAGCTTCAACGTCTATGTCAGCAGGAGATGAGATCTTCTTCAACCTCGGCTGAAGATGAGATCTTCTCCGAGCTTCAACTTCGATGACAACCTCGACTGAAATGAGATCTCCCCCAAGCTTCAACGTCTACATCAACAGGAGATGAGATCTCCTTCAACCTCGACTAAAGATAAGATCTCTCCCGAGTGTCCAAGTCTACGCCAATAAGAGATAAGATCTCCTTCAACCTCGGCTAGAGATAAGATCTCTCCCAAGCTTCTAAGTCTACGCCAACAGGAGATAAGATCTCCTTCAACCTTGACCAGAGATAAGATCTCTCCCGAGCGACCAAGTCTACGCTAATAGGAGATAAGATTTCCTTCAACCTCGGCTAGAGATAAGATCTCTCCCGAGCTTCCAAGTCTATGCCAACAGGAGATAAGATCTCCTTCAACCTCGATCAGAGATAAAATCTCTCCCGAGCATCTAAGTCTACGCCAACAGGAGATAAGATCTTCTTCAACCTCGATCAGAGATAAGATCTCTCTCGAGCATCCAAGTCTATGCCAACAGGAGATAAAATCTTCTTCAACCTCAGCTAGAGATAAGATCTCTTCCAAGCTTTCAAGTCTACATCAACAGGAGATGAGATCTTCTTCCACCTCGATTGGAGATGGGATCTCCTCCGAGCTTCAACTTCGATGACAACCTTGGCTGAAGATGAGATCTTCCCCAAGCTTCAACATTTATGTCAGCAGGAGATGAGATTTCCTTCAACCTCAGCTGAAGATGAGATCTCCCCCAAGCCTCAATTTCAACTTCAATCTCGGCTGGGAGATAAGATCTCTCCCGAGCGTCTACGTCAACTGGAGATGAAATTTCCTTCAACCTCAGCTGGAGATAGGATTTCTTCTGAGCTTCAACATCTACGTCAATCGGAGATGAGATCTCCTTCAACCTCAGCTGGAGATAGAATCTCTTTCGAGCTTTAACATCTACATCAACCGAAGATGAGATCTCCTTCAACCTCGATTGGAGATAGGATCTTCCCCGAGCTTCAACGTCTGCATCAATAGGAGAAGAGATCTCCTTCAACCTCAGCTGAAGATGAGATCTCCCCCGAGCCTCAACTTCAACTTCAACCTTGGCTGAAGACAAGATCTTCTCCGAGCTTCAACTTCAACGGATACAGTCTCTGAAAAAAACCTTCGGCAATCATCTTTTGGTACTCCCTTCAAATTTCAAACCCGGGAGTGGGGGGACTATTGTTGGAAATAAATCCTGCTCCCATCAAAGTCCAGCATGATGCTTAGCTCAATGCAATCGGTAATCATAGAAGAGCTTCAGCGGCCAAACCTTAGCCGAACTCCTTCAATCGACCGAACTCCTCAGTGGTCGAGCCCCAGTCGAACTCCTCCAACACCCGAATTCCTGCTGAACTTCCTCTAGATCTCTCCTCCAGTTGAACTCCTATGGGAGCCAAAGTTTCTCCGATTTTTTTCTTCAGTCGAACTCCTACGGGAGCTAAACTTCTTCTGGACCCCTCCTTCAGTTGGACTCCTATAGGAGCTGAACTTCTTCCGCATCTCTCCTTCAGTCGGACTCCTACGGAAACCGAACTCCTTTCGAACCCCTCCTTCAGTCAGACTCCTACGAAAGCTGAACTCCTTTCATATCTCTCCTTCAGTCGGACTCCTACAGAAGTCGAATTTCTTTCGGATCTCTCCTTCAGTCGGACTTCTATGAAAGCCGAACTCCTTCCAGACCCCTCCTTCAGTCGGACTCCTACAGGAGTCGAACTTCCTCCGGATCTCTTCTTCAGTCGGACTCCTATGGGAGCCCAACTTTTTCTGATTTTCTCCTTCAGTTGGACTCCTACGAAAGCTGAACTTCTTTTGCATCTTTCCTTCAATCGGACTCCTATGAGAGTCGAACTCCCTCCGATTTTCTTCTTCAATCAGACTCCTACGGGAGCCAAACTTCCTCTAGATCTTTCCTTCAATCGGACTCCTACGGGAGCCGAACTTCCTCCGGATCTCTCCTTCAGTTGGACTCCTACGAAAGCCAAACTTTCTATGATTTTCTCCTTCAGTCAGACTTCTATGGGAGCCGAACTTTCTTCGATTTTTTCCTTTAACCGAACTCCTCCAGGAGCCGAACTTCTTCCAGACTTCTTCTTCAGTCGAACTCCTCCCGGATGATCCCCTCTAGACGTATTCTCTTTAGGGGTCTGAACTCCACTGAAATTGATGTATGAAGAAGCTCTTCATTGACCATCGCCTACTTCCTTCAAGCTATAGCTATTAATTCTCGACGAACGATCGCCATCAATCTGCTATAGGCAGCACCCCCCTCCGTGACAGACTCCACCAGACCCCGAGCGCTCAGTATCGGACGACTATGACCATCGCTATCAGTCTACTGCGGGCGACAGCGATCCGCTATCAGACGATGATAGCTATCACCATCAATCTACTGTAGACGGTGCCTCCCTCCATGATTGACTCCACTAGACCTCGAGCGGCCTGCTACTAGACAGCTGTAGCTGTCACCATCAATCCGCTATAAGCTCCGTCTATAAAAAAATCCTAAATATATTTTCTTTAGGCTCTAAGCTCTCTTCTTCTTTTCGAAACTCTATTGAATTCTTTTCTGAGCACTCCATTTCTGTTGATCAGAAGAGCTGACTTGATCGTCGGAGGATTCTGCCGGAGCCACCACCACTATTGACTCCGGACGGAACTTTATTTTGTAGGTCACCGACAGCGACCTCATCTTTCTCGACTCCAGCTCGATCCGACAATAACCAAATTCTGCACCAACAGTTGTGATATTGCAACGATGAGAAGATGTATGAGCTACTACGTATATCATGTAAAAGTGTCTAGGCTCTTTCAATGGTGAAATTAGGTAAGGTTTTTTTTTTTTATTTTAAAGTACATGTCTTTTCACAAGATTAAAGGGTACTTGTGCTTGGTTGTAATATGGACCAGTGGCGAATGTGTAAAGCTATGGGAGTTGTGCGGTATTGTTTAAGGCTGTATTTGACATGTAGCTTTTGGGATAATTTTAGTTTATTTAAGCTATTTTAATATTTGGTAGAGATAGTTTATAGTTCATAAGCTTGCTGTTATTGAAAGCTCCCTCATCTAAGAATTCAAAATCAAAAACTAATAATGTACTTTTTATTTCTAAATTTATTCTTTACTTTTTTCTAAAATTACTCACTTACTTAATATTTAAGCTTCCTCCTCTCTCCTTTATTCTTTAAAATCTAACTACAAAAATATAATATATTATAATATATTATCATAATATTAAAATAATATAATATAATATAATATATAATATAATATAATATATTAATATTATAGTAATATAATATAATATTATATTATCATAATATATTATAATATATATTATAAATATAAATATATATTAGAATATAATATATTATTTATAATATATATTATAACATAATATTATATAATGTAATAATAATATTATATTTTTATTATAACAATAATACAACATAATAATATATGATAATATAATTAGAATATATTATAAAAATCTTATAATAATATCATATAATATTTATTTTATTATATTATAATAATATATTATAATATATATTATAATATAAATATAATATTATATAATATAATATTATGTTATATTATAATAATATTATATTATTATAATATATATTAGAATATAATATATTATATATAGTATATAATATAATATAATATATATTTATATTTTATGCATGACATGTGATTTTTAATATATATTTATTATATTTAATTAAACTAAATATTAGAAGTGATGTTAAAAATAAATAAAATAAGGTTATGTTCTTTTGTACAATTTTATACATGACAGTTTACTGATATAGCTAATTTTTATCAAACACTTAGGCTAATAAAGCTACAGCTATAGCTATAGCTAATAATTCAAGTCACAGCTATAGTTATAACTGCATGCCAAATATAGCTTAAAACTATTTGAAAATTATTAAGAAGTTTTATTCTTCCATAATCCAAAAAAGATGGAAATTATCTTGCCAACTAGATTTGCATACCATTAAATTAAAAGAAGTATGAATTTTAGTTTTGAAGATAAAAGAGCAAAAAAAAGATAGAGGATAGATAAATAAATGGTTGAGTCAACGAATCCCAGCATCTAACCTTCAAAGGCATATGACTCTACTAGGTTCCTCAAAATTCTGGTTCCTCCGACGGCACCTTATCCATTTGGCCGTGGAATCCCAAACATTAAGTTATATGATACAAATTAATCCGCCGATGATCACATCATCTAAGACAACATATTAATGTTGAGCCAAAGCCAGCATATTACACATCAATTTCCTCCTCCTACGGAATTCTGATGACCAATAAGGAGCCCATGTTGTGTTTGGGATACATTCAAGGGTCAACTCTGGCCACATGCATCCTTAACTGCCTAGCGTGTCAGTCGGCCAAGTGCACCTAAGGGTTTTGTTTAGAATTCCTGTTTTCCCTTTACATTCACTTTGGGTGGGACAAACGCACTAGGCTCAAATTAGAATGCTGCTCTTGATTAATTCGGCTCAAATCACTGTTGGCAGCCAACATTAGCTTCTATGACTGTACAAGTCAATTTTTCTCCCGTTACCGTTAGAATTGAAACGGAATATTGGTGATGAGCAGAGAAATGGAGCCATCTTTTCTTCTTCAAATTCCCTTCAAGCTCTCCCTCGTTGACACTATATCAGGCGCCTTTGAGCTCAACAAATCGAAAGAAAGTCTACTCTTATGGAAAGACTGGATTTTCTTGGCTAGCTGCCCTACTCAAATCAGTGAGATGGTGCCACCCACGGCCTCTCTCTCTGATGGTGCCACCCACGGTATCTCTATCTTACACATCTTTCTCTCTTGCCTTCTCTATCTTGACATACCTCTCTCTGTGTCTCTACTCCCCTAATTCGATTGAGCTCGCTCTCCTGCTCCCTAGCACCATCTTTAATCTCCCATCTCACTACTTTCTTTCTCTTGTATATACGGTAAGTTTAGTCTCTACCATTTCTTTTCTATTTATTTCTCTCTAAAATTTATTTCGATCTAATCATTTCTCCTCTCCAACAATATTTTTATGCTTAAGCCTAACTCTTGGCTCTTTTCTTCAAGAAGCTAGGGGCTCTTTGATAAAAACAGAAGATCAGGATTGAAGTCCTGAGGATAGAATTTTTAGCATTTTTATTTGTATTAATTATCCTATTACGTATGTTGCAGTAGAATGCTATATATTAAAAAAAAAATCCATATTCATAGATAAAGGTTAATATTTTCTATATCTATTATGAGCATCTTTTCATGCATAGTCGGTTCAAATTTTCTAACTAAATAAACTTAATTAGTATCTTATTCGTATTTGATTGGGAGAAATGTAGAGGCTTATATTTCAGTACTAAATTAATTTGTAATAATTGCCTTCTTTTATGGATGCCATGTAATGGTGCTCTTAACAATTTGAGCCCTGAATTTTAGTGTCTTACGATTCTAATTGAGTAGCTGTTTGCGTTACCAAGTACTGTGGTTGTGTGAGTATGTTATCTTGTTAGAAGGGTTTTTTCAATTACTCTTCAGATAAGACAAGTACTTTTATCATTATAGTATTTTATAAATGCATTTATATATTATATTAGAAAATTAATGATTAAATATTCATCATGACTTTTATTGAAACCATCATCTTTACTTGCTTAGTTTGAAATGTATAGTCCGTAGATGAAAGCAAAATTGATTTTGAAATTAAATTTTATTTAGTTTTTTCTTAGAAATTTGATGTCTAAGAAATAAATATTATGATTGATTTATCTTATATAAAGTAATGAGTTTTAAATATGGATTAAGCGTGGAAATTTTTTTAGTGTTGCATGTTAGTCTAATTTATCAAGATCGAAATATATCAAGAAAACTTGTTAGCTTGGTTTATCATGATAGAAATATGTTTGAAAGCTCATAATTATTTGAAAATATAATGATTTATGTATCTTTAAAAATTGAATTTGGAGTTGGTATGAAAAAATTGGTCTTTAGATTTTAGTTTTGATAATGATTCAGGCCAACCCAGCAGGCAGGATTGCTTATTGGCAAAGCATATGTTTAGAAATTAGTTTCTTTCGGATATCTATCACATGGTTAAATATGATTTTGGACTAATACTATAGGGCTAAATTTGGTTCCAATCCATGTCATAAGCCTCGTCACGGCCGTAGTCACAAGCATCAAGAGCAGAATTATATTCTTTTAATTTTTAAAAGAATTGTTTGGTTTCTTAAAAGTTCTGTATTAAAAAGCTAGCTATTGCACTCCAATTTTAGAGGTACACGTGCTTCATACTTTTTGATTATTCATAAGCCAAATATGAAACTCCTATTATTTTGACTCCAAACAATTTTCCTTGTGGACCAATAGATCTTTTTTTATTTATTTATGTATTTTGTTTATATACTTGATCCAACTAGAGATGGTAGAGTTCTAGCTAGTAGCTCATTATTTTATGTATCCTTAAGATGTTGAGGAGTTCCTTGGACTTTGGGTTATGAGCTATGCACCAGGGAAGCCTAGGAACAAATCGAGGGAAGTTTATGTAGCATTCTTGATTAATGATAGTTATGAAGCATGTTGTCAATTGAATGTTGTTTAGTTTTGATATATATATATATTTTTATTTTTTCCTTTTGAGGTTAATATCGGTCGTTTGGTGTTAAAGCTATTTTGGTTGAGTTTAATAGATATTTTGAATTATTTTTGCTATTGCCTGTGGTGCTTCTAAGAAAATCCTTTTTGGAAGTTTTGTTGTTAGGCACCGTGGGATGTGCATATCTTGTAGTGCTAAGCATCATAGGATGTGCGGTCATGTGCCATGTTACATGATCCGCCGGAAATGAGTTGGTACTTGATTGGGCTGTGAAAATTGCTAGACATGCCAAAGCTCAAGCTATGGAGTACTAACAAACCTGTCAAGATAGGAGCTCCATTCGGGTTTGGCATGAGGAATCCCCGTCCTTCAAGGCAATTTAACCTCCAGAATCATTTAATTTATCTTGGGGCAACCCTCCCTTCGAACACTTTAGATTAATTTGATGGTCTGTAAAAGAGGAAAATGACGAGGCAGGATCTGGTTTCTTAATAAGTGATGCAATCTGGGGCACTATAAGCAATAACCCTTTCTTAAAATTACTGTTCCATCAGCAGAACTATGAGCAATTTGGGTATGGAAAATCATTTTGACAGACCAAGACAACCTTACATGAAGGAGACTCATTAACAGTTACCGGGCTGGCTGGTGACAGGTGTTGCAAGGTGGACTGCAAGTGAGAATTATTATACCCATGGGAAGCGAATTAATTAGGTTGCAGATTGGCTTGCCAATTTTGATGCTCGTTAGGTGCCAGGTAGCGTGACGACTTGGTCTGATTGTATTCCTTCAAACTCTGCCGTCGTCGTCCATGGAGAAAGATTTGGTTGTTTATTCCATTTACTAGGCTTGTTGTACTCTTGCTAATAAGAAGAGAAAGATAAATCCCTAAAATCTGGTCTATCGAAATAAACTGTTGCAAAGAACAATGATTTATGTTCGATCAATTGCATGTCCAGGTTTCTTTAACTGATCCAAATTTGTAATAGTTCTGTCAGTCGATCGAGCAAGCTGATTATGAGTGGTTTGCTAATAGTTCGATATATTTTGGATAGGGAAAAAAAGGAACGGAAGTGAATCATCAAAAGCAATTCATGATCGCCTTCATAGGTAAAAATTAAATTTCCTTTGGTGATGAATTATACCTCAAATCCAAAAATTTGTCAATGGTAGTATAGTAATTCCCCATTTTGCAGAAATATTTTAAATTCAACTTTATTTTCAATTCCTTCCCCACTTGTAGTGGTGCAAGCACAAGATTGATTTATACAATGTACAGAAGCGTGATGGTCTAATTGTCAAGGTTCAATTTGCGATTGCTCCAACCATGGAGATGACATCGGCATTTTAGGTGATAAGTTTGTCATAGGGTCGCAAGGATCATAATCTTTGATTACGAGAGTCTGGAAGAAAGCTTTTGAAAGCTATATGGCCATACAGTGGTAGGTCTTGAATGATCAGAGGCAATGGAATAGAATTGGATATAAGTATCATCATCACCACCTACAATTGATTGTCGAAAACAATATGAGTGACATAGTCATTCAACAAAAATACTTACATAGGACTGGTACTTGGATGAAAATTAAAAATTAGGGAACAAGCCAGGAAAAACTATATCAAGCTTGATTACATCGAATATTTCAAACTACCACACTGAACAAAGCTTGCTTTGCTTTATTACAAAGAGCCAGGAAAAGGGCTTCTCTGAAATGGATGAGGTGCTGTTCATCTCACTTGCGATTCCGCGGCATGCGCGTACGCTTATGTGCTGCCATTAAGAACCTTTCAGTCAAGGAGTCCACATAACCATCCAATATACTACGAATGTGCCTGCCCAGTGTGATGACATAACAAAAAACCAATACAACCCCAGAAAGCCAGCGGTCACGAATGAAGCTGCAAGTACTGCCAAAGAAGATGGACATCATCCACACCTGCTATCATCTTGGTTTTCTTCTACTTCAACGGTTGGACTTGGATTAGAGTCAGAGGTGCAAGTCTTCTCCAGTGGCGGCCCATGTAATCCAATGTTACCCTCATAGCTACTCACGTTAAATGTGGCAAATTGGTCTTTGAAATCCGGTGTACATCCAGATAAGTTATTGTAAGCAACTGAGAAGACCTCCAAGAAGTTATTGAGTAAGTTCAAAGTTGAGTCCAGATAAGTTATTGTAAGCAACTGACCTCCTTTAGTTGAGTCAATTGCCGGGGTATCACACCACTCAACTGATTGTGTGATATATCCAAGCTCTCAATCTGATTGAGTTTTGAGAAAGTTTCAGGGATTGGACCTGTTAGCCGATTATGTGATAGATTCAATTGTACAAGCTCATCTAGATTTCCAATTTCTGGCGGGATGTTTCCAGTCAACTTGTTTGCTGACAAATCAATTGCGGACATCAGAACCAAATGATCTGTTCTATAAGGATATAGGTTGCCTTTGCTGATGAGGTCTACAATCATTATCTCAGTTAGGTAAACCTCCACATCCGTATTGACTTGCTGTCGACTACCAAACCCGAATCCGACAACGGAAAACAAATACTGATGTGCTGAATCAGATTTTCTGAAGTGCATTTTGCCAAAGCAAGGGGGTATCGATCCTGAAAGAATGTTTTGCGAAAGGTCCAGAACATGTAAAGACTGGAGCTTGCATAACTCAATTGGTATTGGGCCTTCAAGTGAATTTCCACTAAGAACAAGAATCTCCAAAGACATTTTTTTTCCGATCTGTCTTGGCAGTTTACCTGAAAGCTGGTTATTACGGACATCCAATGCTGTGAGGGATGAAATATTGAAATAACTACTTGGAATTGTGCCTGTTAAATTATTCCCAGCAAACTTGAGAAGCACTAGTTCGGATGATTGGAAGCAATGAGGTAATGACCCGGAGAGGCTATTATTGGGATAAGTCCTAACACGTAAAGAGATGTTAGATTACATACATGATTTGGTATTTGGCCATGGAAATGATTTCCTGCGAGGTTAAGGTTTAACAGATCAGAAACAAGTCCTATACTCTCTGGAATTGATACCCGATAATTGGTTATTGTGGACATCCAATATTTGTAATTGCTGTTGTTGTGATAGAATGCTCTGCAATGTTCCGGTAAACTTGTTTCCATCAAGAAAAATAGCTAAAGAGAAGCATGGCTATGATTTGTACCAGGCAGCTTCCCATGCAAGTTGTTGTTGGAAAGCTTCAAGACAAGCAAATAAGGGCAATCAATCATCAGGCTATTTGGTACTTCACCGGATAAATTATTATTGGACAAATCCAAGAATTCCAAGATTACTCATGTTACCCAATGATGAAGGGATATTTCCAGTTAGATAATTTGAGGATAGATTTCAGGGCCTCCATATTTGGAAATATCGTGCCGATGTCTGTAGGAATCGATCCACTGAGGAAATTCATAGAGAGATCAACTATCGGACATGCTTTGTATTCAGATGCTTTCGGGAATTGAAATGCACCCATTATCGAGCAATTTCTCAAGTTGAGATAGGCTAGCCTGGTAAGATTTTTGAACAACCAAGTGGGAAAATTTCCTTTCAAGTTATTGTGGGAAAGATCAAGAGCTTCCAACTTGTATTGAGAAGCAAGAAAATCTGCTGTTGCAAGGGGGTTCACATGAAGGTTACAATGTGACAAGATGAGGGACCGTAGCCTGCAAGGACGGAACAAACTTTCCACTGTCAAGATGTATAAATAATTCTTCATTGTTTGACAAGTCGATATATTCTAGCCTTGAAAGATTAGCAAGGGAGGAAAATGAGAAATGCCCATCAAATAGGTTGTAAGAAAGGTCTAGATACTGAAGAGAAACTAGTTTCTTTAGAGATAAAGGAAGACTTCCATTGAGTTGGTTGTCTGAGAGATCCAACTCACGTAGGTTCTGCAGTCTACCGAGCGCTGCAAAAAAAGGAAGAAAATTTTTAAAAAATGAAACTTTTTGCTTCATCATATGAACAAGGTTAGAAAACTTGTGATTCAATATTTGTCCACTCTTCATTTTTTGACTCGGTGAGTCAACGTTATCACTCGAGTCAGTCATGCATGCTAAATAAATATATAAATAAAATACAAAAGCAAAATAAATTTAAAAAAAGGTTAAACCTACCCAGTATTCAAGCGAAGTAATATTTCAAAATTATGATAAAACAATATCCACTTAAATTTTTATGTGCTCCATTTGCTGATTCTAAATAATTGAATAAATATGGCTACACATGATGTCAACTTGCTAGAGTATTTGATAGAATTAATGTTTAAAATTACAAGAAAAATGAAACAAGCAAAAAGCTTAAACGCTTGATAGGATCAAACCAACTTATAAATGTCCTTTTATTAAAATTGGGGAACCCAAGTTTGGTGAGTTTTCTAATTTAGTCGAGTTAACTAGCTCAGGGTAGACGTTGATCAAACTTGGCTTGGTCATAATTCTGCTCTAAAGCTTTTTAACTGATATGAATTTTGACTCGCTAGACTGAAAAAGTGATTCAGCTTGCCCAAGCCATCTATATATCAACATGTGTAGGTTTTTTATCTCTGAATATGGAGAGATTTGCGAGCTCAGAAAAAAAAGAAATATATTAAATTCTCAATTAAAGGAATAAACATTATACCTTGTGAAGGAATTGAACCTGTTAGATTATTTTGATCCAAATATAAGGAATTAAGGGAAGATAAATTTCCCAAAGCTATGGGTATCCCTCCTGTGAGCTGATTAAATCCAAGATTCAAGCACTCTAAGCTTCTGCATTCCTAGAAAGCCTGCAATATAGAGACATAGATATAAACAAAGAAGGTAATATAATCCATTACGCTCCATGTCTTAATGGTCTCATGATAGAGAAATAATTGCAGATGACTTTGTAAGTAATTATCCTTCCATATAAAGTATGCCATTTAACATGTTTTGTCTTAGATTTCAGGATACTGAGTGAAGATAGATTTTTGGGCGATAATAAAATTGCTCCAGTGAGGCTGTTATAGCTAAGATCAAGGATTTCTAACTTTCATATATCTATCAAAATATAAAGTAATCAAAGAAAATGAAATTTAAATAAAAATATTTAAAACACAGGATAGAAAATATTTATATACTTAAAAAATTAGAGAAATAAGTTGAATGATGGAGATGCTGATTTTTAACTTTTTGAATTCTGATATATCTGTCAAAATACAAAGTAATCAAAGAAAATAAATTTAAATAAAAATATTTAAAGCATAGGATAGAAAATATGTGTACACATAAAAAAATTGGAGAAATAAGTTGAATGATGGAGATGCTGACACAAACCAAGAAGATGATATACAACCTATTATACTCAATATGTTAATGATCTCGCAATAGATAAATTATCGCATAGGAGCCTTTATGTTATTATCTTGCATATAAAGTATGCCATTTAGCATGTTGCCCTTTAGATATAGGGCGCTGAGTGAAGACAGATTTTTGAAAAATAATGGAATAGTTCTAGTGAAGCTGTTACCACTGAGATCAAGGATTTCCTACTTTTTGAATCCTGATTTATCCATCTAATACAAAGTTTTCAAAGAAATGAATCTAAGTAAAAAGTATTTACAATAAGAGGATGGAAAATATGAATAGACTAAAAAAAATGGAGAAACAAGTTAGATGAGGGAGAGGTTGACATGTAAACCAAGAAAATAATATATAACGTATTAGACTCAATATGTTAATGGTCTCACAATAGAGAAATAATTGCACAAGGAGCCTTTATGTTATTACCTTGCATATGAAGTGTGCCATTTAGCATGTTTCCCCATAGATATAGGGTACTGAGCGAAGATAGATTTTTGAGATATAATGGAATAGTTCCAGTGAGGCTATTATCACTAAGATCAAGGATTTTTAAGTTTTCTGAATCCTGATTTACCTGCCAAACACAAGGTTCCAAAGAAAATGAATCTAAATAAAAGGTATTTACAACAAGAGGATGGAAAATATGAATAGACTAAAAAAATTGAAGAAACAAGTTAGATGAGGGAGTGGCTAATATAAACCAAGAAGACAATATATAACCTATTATACTCAATATGTTAATGATCTTATAATAGAGCAATAATTGCACAAGAGTCTTTGAAATTATTACCTTGCATATGAAGTGTGCCATTTAGCATGTTGCCCCCGAGATACAGTGCTCTGAGTGAAGATAGATTTCTAAAATGATAATGGAATAGTTCCAAGTGAGCCTGTTATAACTAAGATCAAGGATCTCCAACTTTTTGAATTCTGATATATATTGACAAATACAAAGTTCCCAAAGAAAGTGAATCTAATAAATCAAAAATATTTATTAAGATAGAATGATGAAAAATATGAATAGACTTAAAAAAATTAGAGAAACAAATGTTGGATGAAAGAGAAGAGGCTGATCATAAACCAAGAAGACAATATATAACCCATTATACTCAATGATGTTAATGATCTTATAATAAAGAAAAATAATTGCATATAAGTCTTTTAAGTAATTACCTTGCACATCATTAATGTGCCATTTAGCAAGTTTTGTCTTAGATTCAGGACTCTGAGTGAAGATAGATTTTTGACAAATAATGGAATAGTTTCAGTGAGGTTGTTCTAGCTAGGATCAAGATTTTCAACTTTCTAAATCTTGATATATCTTTCAAATACAAAGTTCCCAAAGAAAATGAGCCTAAATAAAAAATATTTACAATAAGAGGATGGAAAATATGCATAGATTGACAACATTGGAAAAACAAATTGGATGAGAGAGAGGCTGACATAAACCAATGATATAATGTATATCCCATTATACTCAATATATTAATGGTCTCGTAACAAAGAAATAATTGCTTAGGAGCCTTTAAATTATTACCTTGCACATCAAGTGTGCCGTGCCTTATAGATAGTTGCCTTATAAATATAGTTATAGATGAATCTGTAAGTTATTACCTTCCCAATTAAGTGTGCCGTTCAGCTCGTTGGATCGTAGATTGAGGACATTGAGTGAAGATAGATTTTTGAGAGACAATGGAACAGTTCCAGTGAGCCAATTATAGCTGAGATCAAGGATTTCCAATTTTCTCAATCCTAATATATCTGTCAAATACAAAGTTTCCAAAGGAAAGAGAATTAAAACCAAAAATAGTTATGACAAGAGGCTAGAAAATATAAATAGAATGAAATTGCAGAAACAAGTTGGATGAGGTAGAGGCCAACATAAAGCAACAAGACAATATAAACCATTATACTCAAATATGTTAATAGTCTCATGCTAGGAAAATAGCTACAGATGACTTTGTAACTTATTTTATCTTCCCCATTAAGTGTGCCATCCAGCATGTTGAATCTTAGATTAATTAGGACATTGAGTGAAGATAAATTTTTGAGAGATAATGGAATAGTTCCAATGAGTATGTTATCACTGAGATCAAGAATTTTCAACTTTTTCAATCCCAATTTATCTTCAAATAAAAGTTTCCAAAGAAAGAGAATCTAAATCAAAAGTACTGTTTACAACAAAAGGACGAACAATATGAATAGAATGAAATTCGAGAAATAAGTTGGATGAGAGAAAGGCTAGCTAACCCATCTGTGATAAAGATCCTACAATTTGATTGTCGGATAAGTTAAGTTGTCGGAGCTCATGAAAGGAAGAAAAAATGCTGAAATTCAATCGCCATTGCTTAAGTTGATCAAATTCTACAATGCTCGAAAGCATGAGCTTCGACACTTGTTTTGTACTGTTGTTGCAGATCACTCTCTTCCAGAGGCAGCAGTCTCTTCCTCTTCCCCATGTGGGTGGTGAAGTATAGTTGTTGTGAAGGAGAGAAGATCTAAGCTCTAACAGAGCTTCATACTCCTCCAAAGGACACTCGAAGGTAAAGTTGCAATTGCATAGGACTACAATCAATGAAGTCCATAACAAAATTCCTAGCCTTGAGTAGGTGACAAAGTGGTAGCAATTCCTCATAATGGAGTGAATGTTGATATGGTAATTATTTGATGCGTATTTGCTTCTCATCTCATCCTTGCACAAGCCATATAAAAGCATGGCTTGGAAATTTGAGTCTACGGCCAAGTCTACATATTGCTAGGTTGATTGTATGGCTTCCAATAACGTCATGTTCAATCCCTCAATGCCAAGATTCCTTTTGGGAAAGGAGATTGGGAGTGGACCCCAGGCTGAGAATAATTGTTCAAATTGAAAGCGAATGAAGTGTAATGCACCGAATGGGAGAACTAGTGAAAAAATAAAAAAAAATCAAAGACAAGCAAGTAATTCGCGGAAGGTAAAAGAGAGTAGTAGGAAAATATTAGGTAACAATTTCTTGTAAGATTTAGAATCCACTTATTAAGAACTTAAATAGAGTTTATGGTAGAAACTTTATTTACAAACTTGAACTTCTAAATAGAATCTTCAATCTTTCCATATACACTGACAAAATGCACAAACTACTCAGTCCAAGTCTATATGGAAGAAAAATACTGATCATGATCCATGTAGGACTTCTTTTCCAGAGAAAAGCTATCGGGAGCTTTTCTACTCTTGACCAAAGTTTTTCCAAAGAGGCATTGACTCTCGAACAACAAGGGCTTCATGACCATGGACTCTAGATATCAATAGATGAAATAATTTAACTACTATTCAAGAGGAGTAATATTTGAATGTACCATGTGAAGATCAAAGAAGAGATAGAAATATGTTGGTAAATCCATTCTTTATTGCACTTAATTTCATGAATGTTAATTAGGCATTGTATGCCTTCATTACTTCAATACCTTTTTAATTGACGTGAACTCTTTTAAAAGGTCCGAGGAGGACTACCTCTCCCCTTTGCCAACCTCCTAGTGGATCTAGAAATCAAGGAAAGCTTCATTGAGGTGCTCTGCTTTAGGATAGGCTGTACATAATGCCTAGCCCAAAATGAACCGATGGATGCTAGGAATGCCAGCCTCCTAGCTGTTTAAGGTTTCCATGACCCCTCTTGAGAGGACGAGCCAATTCTTCCTCTCCCTACTGTCCTCACACAAGGCCGCTGCCATGTACTAGCCTAAAATTCCTCGAGAATTCACTGGATTTCATTTTTCCTGTTCCGAACGCTTCCTTTGCTCCAAGTTTCGAACCCTGTTCCAAAGGCAAAGGCATTGCCTCTTCCATTTTCAGCCAGGGTAACCCGATGACCTCTTCAAATTTTTTATTTTTTTTTTAATCAAGTGTCCAGCCAAAACATAAGATGGGCGTGGTCCTTTGATAAATCTTCGTCTTTCAAACTCTATGTTGCATGTAACTAACATGTTTGTTGCTTCCATGAATAAATCTCGAAAGTGCCGGTGAAACATATATTTGTTGTTAATTGGAGAAGCAACAATACTTGGTCCATAACAAGCCTTGGAATAAGGTTTATTTGAGTCTTAGCTGATTCACAGCTTTCTCATCTAAATATATAACACACAAATTTAGACAAGGCTCGTGGATGGATGGTCACTAAGAATTCTGGAAGTAGATTAAAGATCTCCACGTAACGCACATGAGAATTATAGATAAGAATGTTGGCACATAAGAATAATCAATGGATTATATGTGGAATGTATGGATTCACTAAGATCAAGTAGATTATCAAGAACTCCTAACAAATGCACATGAGAATTATAGATAAGAATGTTGGCAAAATAAACATGAGAAGTAAACTACGGAGCATGAAGCCAAATGACAATGGATTATATGTTGTGACAGCTGCAAATCAACATTGTTGCTTCTAGATTTCTAGGTACCTTCTCTTCTCCTATAGTGAGACTTCTCTCCCCTATCTCAAAAATGGACAAAAACAAAAAAAAAAAAAAAATCTAGCAAGCAATGATGCATGGCCAGTATTAACACAAAAAACAACACTTTTTAGTATTATGAGGGTTCATTATACCACGAAGATAATAGCCATCCCTGTTTTTAAAAATATTTCTCATGCTGCATATTAAAGACCAACTAAAGATAGTACCTCTAGACCTTAAACCGAAAATGCTATCTAATTACTAGCCTTCTATGCTAAGTTATGGAAGATAAATTATCACATTACCCAACTATAATAGTGTAGACATATTTTATTTATTAATTATCTTCTTCTTTTATATTCATAGGTAGAGAAAAACTTAGGTGACCAAAATTGGATTCTAAGAAGGAATACCTAATCATGATTTATGGCTCTGAGATAGACTCTTAAGGCTCTAGGTTAGCTGAAAGCAATGGCCATTTGAATCTAATATTTCATTTGATATTAGAGTAGAATCTATCCATAATCCATGTGGAATAGGGGGCATTATGGTATGGGTACATTTGGGCTGACCAAGTGCTAATCATGGTACTTGTAATTTCAATTTGTAATACTTGTAATTAGATTTGAATAGATTTGAACCCATATTCTGATGAGTGGAATCCATTTACAAACTAAGCATGACTTCCCTGCTTGCACCCTCTTGTGTGGAAATGAGGGGTTAAAAGACTCGGTCTTGAGTAGTGTTATTTTTTAAGATATTTAACCTTTCTTAGAATTTTTCAAGTAAAAAAAAATCTAGATTTTTAGGTACCTTGTCTTTTCTTATAATAAGACTCTTCTCAATCTTAAAATAAAAGAGAAACAAAAAATAATCTAGCAAGCAATGAGAATGGCAACTCAGGAGAAAAGAAGAGCTAGAATAATTTGAAACCAAACAGACATTGATGAAAGAAGAAAGGGGAGAAAGAAGAAAAAAGAGAAAGGGGAAGAAAAAAGAGAGGAAGAAAGCGAAGAATCGAAAGAAGAGGCAATTCAATATTCTCGAATCTCAATAATACGAAATTGTATTCTCCATTACATAGCAGTGGATATATATATATATATATATATATATATATATATATATATATATATATATATAAACTTAAATCCTCATGAAATTCTATTCCTATAGTCTAAATAAAAATGAAATTCTCCATTTCTTAAATAAATTAATTTTTTTTTAATTTCTATATTTGCACCTAACAAAGTACTCTCTTATAGGATGATCCTCCATGGATGGCCTTCATAGCATCACAATGGATCTACATCGAAATCGTTATTGACCGGTTCCAATAAGACTGTTTATCTTGAATCAATGAGACCGGTCAATGCAATAGACGGTCAGCTCGATAGGTATTCAGGAGAAGATATGGGTCCCGTTAGTTGTATTCTAGTAGGACTACATAAAGTAGTTGGGTGAAGTATTGACATGGCAATTTATGGTCCATATGAGAGATAACAACCAAGGTTAAAAATTACGGTGCTATAACTATTAAATAGTCATTCTAACAATTCTTTTAATGAGCCCCACCCCCACGGTTTTGTTATAATAATAATAATAATAATAATAATAATAATAATAATAGAGAAAATAATCATTACAACATGATATTTAGTATTATAAGGGTTCATTATACCATACAACCAACAACCGTCTCTGTTTTTTGAAATATTACTCATGCTGCATTGAAGACCGACTCAAGATAGTATCTCTAGATCTTAAGCCAAAAAAGCTATCTAATTACTAGCCTTCCATACTGACCGTGAAGTAAATAGTCACATTAGCCAACCATGATAGAGGAGTTAAACAAATTCTATATATTAATTATGTTCTTCTTTTATATCCATAGGTAGAGAAAAAAAATTAAGTGACCCAAATTGACTTCTAAGAAGGAATACCTAATTATGATTAATGGCTCTGAGACAACCTGCAAAGGCCCCAGGTTAGTGGAAAGGATACCTGCTCTTTGTTTTTGAAAAAAAAAAAACTATGTTGGGTCAGAAATCTCTTCAAAAGACCACTTAGAAAATGTTATCATGAGAGTGTTTGGAAGGCCACGCTATAAACATTCATCTGTGATCGAATCCCATCGTAAAATTGACCTTTATCTAGAATCACGCAAGTTTTTCTATGATACGCATGGATGGTTGTGATTGAACAAACAATGGTTTCTTTCCCAGAAAAAACAAACAATCAAAACAAACAAGGGTTTTCTACCGCGCCCCCCAGACATGCAAACGGAAGCTTTCTATTGGAATTTGATCTTTAACAAGAGGCCACCACCAACGTATACTCGAATTTGACCTCTTCAAACTTCTTCTTCTTCTTCTTCTTCTTCTTCTTTTATCTAGTTTTCAGCCACAACATAAGATGCCTGTGACATCGTCTCTATTTTTTTTTAAAAAAAATTTATGGAAATAGGACATAGCTGGGTGCCACCCCCATTTATTAATTAGTGTGTAGAATTACAGAGAAGATGATGAATTTATAGGATCGTTATAGAGTGCAAAGAAAGAGAAAAATTAACAATCAGCAGCTGCTGGGAGGCAGCGAGGATTCAAGTCTACTCTAGAGGTTCTAATGCTCAGCTTCATTCTTCAAAGAACAAATGTGGCCCCAACTCTGGAATGACTGAAGAATCTTCTGCATGATAGGGTAAACGGATCCTTTTTTGTTCAGAAATAAATAGATAGACATTTCTTTCCCTTCAGGTCTTTCAACACACCGTTGCAATCAACTAGTCCCCAGCCTTTCGTGGCCATCATGTTTTTGTTCTTCCTTCTTCAAACGGTTCAAAGGTCATGGAACCCCTTCTTCGTGAATTTCCTCTACTTGCTTTTTGATGGTCTCCCTCAAAGGATTTTTTTGGAAAAGGGTTGGTGCTATAGGATTTTTGAGTATGGACATCTTGCTTAAATTAAGGAACTTGAGCTTACAGGTGGTCCACAAGAAATATTAATTGGAACGCAATAAATCCAACTGAATTGTGATGGCCTCTTAAATACAATTGCAACTCGATGGTGGTCCACAGAAACGTCATGGAATGCTGATGGTCTTCCTCTTAAATGCAATTACAATTTGATGGTGGTTTTAGCAAAGAATAAATAGTTGACCGACTCCAAATTCGAGCCATACAATACATCGCCAGCACTTACGTACCACCCCTTCTTCGTGAGAATTTCCTCATGTGCAACTTGTTCCTTTTTGGTAACTGTAAGAAAACTTCCATCTTTTCGAGTAAACGGATCTTTTCTTATTCAGAAATAGATAGAGATTTCTCTCCCTCCAGGTCTCCCAATACACCGTTGCAATCAACTGGTCCCCAGCCTTCTTGGCCATCATGTTTTCGTTCTTCCTTCTCCATACTGTCCAAATATCATGGAATGCTGATGGTCTCCCCCTTAAATGCAATTGCAACTTGATGGTGGTCCACGGAAAGGTCATGGAATGCTGATGGTCTCCCTCATGGAATGCTGATGGTCTCCCTCTTAGAACTCATTTAGTTCATGGGAAGAACTTTTCTTTACAGAAACTAACTTCTCAGAAAGTAACTTCCTGAAAAATTATTTTATTTTTTGATAATAGAATTTTAGTTGATCATGAAAAAAGTAATCTATTGAAGGATTGCTTATATTTGGTTGAGCACCTATTTTTCTAGGAAGACTGTGTAGAATATCCATTATACTTCTTAATAGATATAAGACTATATATTTTTGCTCCTAAACTTTATATAAATAATAATATTATATTTATATTAATATAAAAATAATATTAATATATTATAACATAATATTAGATCATAATAATTTGTTATATTAATATAATACCAATATATATTATATTATATTAATATAATATTAATATTTTAATATTATAAATTTATTAATATCTTAAAAATATAATATTATATTAATATAAATATTGATATATTAATATAAATACTATATTAATATTAATAAAAATATTATATTAGTATAAATATTAAAATATAATAAATATTATAATATTAATATTAATATTATTTTTATATAAATATTATTTTCATCCTAGTCATCTATGATATTTTATAAAATTTTAGTCATAGGTCTTAAAAGAATATTTTAGAAAAAAAAATATCACTACTTTTCATGTCATGGAAAATGCCAAAACTCATCTCCTCTATGGATTTTCATTTTTCATAAAATATGAAAAGTAACTTCCGATGGAAAGAGTTTTTTTCATTCTCTTTCCTCTTAAAACTCTCGTCTCCACTTCACATGAACCAAACGAGTCCTTAAATGCAATTGCAACTAGATGGTGGTCCATAGAAAGGTCATGGAATGCTGATGGTCTTCCTCTTAAATGCAATTACAATTTGATGGTGGCTCTAGCAAAGGGACATCTAAAGAATAAATTGTTGACCGACTCCAAATTCGAGCCGCACAATACATAGCCAGCCCTTACACACCATCCCTTCTCCATGAGAATTTCCCCATGTTCAACTTGTTCCTTTTTGCTAACCGCAATAAAACTTCCATTTTTTCTGAGGTTGGTGCCTTCCAAAGGATTTTTTTAAGTCTGGAATATTCATCTTTTCCAGGGTTGGTGCCTTCCATAGGATTTTTGATTACGGACATCTTAGACTACTTAAATTAAGAAACTTGTAATAAGAGTTTATAGTGAACAAACTATTTGAGCAAGCTTCCAAACCAGTAAGTTCATGATACGAGATGGTCTAACTAGAGCAAGAAGGCCAAGCAATAAATCCAACTGACTCATCCCAAGTCTAGTCAAATGCCCTCGCACTTTAACACACCAATTCAAATTCCTCCATTAACACCAATGAGAATAGATCGATGGCCAGATTTGGTTTCAAGGCTCGAGCATAGAGCTCCTCAAAACAAGAGCAAAGAGAAATCGCGTCAATCCAAACATCATCCTATAACAGTTCCAATCTTGCCACCCAATTTCAAAATGCAGAATTTTTTAAGCAAACATCTTTCCAAATAGGAAATAAACCAGAAGTACTTTTCCTTATTCTCATGTCCAACTTCCTCCTAAGTAATAGGCTCATATAATCTGATGCCACCAAGGATTGGGTGACCCATGCATGAAGAAATTTTAGGCCCATTTAGCTAGAAGTGATTGCTCATTTGAAATAAATTATTTAAACCCAAGCCACTTTGCTCCTTTGTCTTGCAAACAATATCCTAGTTTACAAGGAAATAAAATCCACTAACCAAATCAGTACTCTTCAATAAAAATGCTCTTCTTGTTTTATCAATTCTACTACTGACCTATTTCTGCAATTTGTAAACAGACATGTAGTAAGACAGAAGCATTGTCAGCATAAAGTTGATCAGCATTAATCTCCCTCCCTATAAAAGAAACTTTCCTTTTCAAGATGCTAGCCTCGAGTTCATCTTTTCAATTAAAGCTAGGTAGCATTGCTTAGCTAGTTTCTTATGATGTAGTGGTTGGCCCAAGTACAAAAAATGTAAGCACCTTACTTACAATCATCCAAGATGCAAATGGAGATGAGTCCTCATCCATATTTACATGAAGATAGAGCTTTTGTAAAAATTGATTTTCAACCCTAATGCACCTTTAAAAGCTAATAGAATTATCCTGGCCACCAACATATTATCTTTTTAATCTACACAAAATAAAAGAGTATCAAATGCAAACTACAAGTTTAAGATGCCACCTAATTCCTTCTGATGCTCAATACCCTAAATAAAACCAAGAGCACAAGCTCGCTTGAGTAGTTGAGAGAGGACATCCGCCACTAAGATGAAAAGCGATGGAGATAGGGGGTTGCCCAATCTTAAACCTTGCTTACATTTCATCCATCTTCTAGATGCGCCATTCAAAAGAAGAATAATAGAAGCCAAAGACAATAAACTACGGAACCATCGAATCCATCTACTTAGAAAGCCCCTTGCTCTAAGAACCTCAACTAAGAAATCCCAATTCAACCTATCTCAAAAGCTTTTTTAAAGTCCAATGTACAAAGGATACCTTTCTCCCTTGATCTCTTACAATAAGCCATCATTCCATGGGCACTAAGGAAGCATTCCATGATGCTTTGATCTCTTACAATGGCCAATTAAGAATCTAAAGAAGAATTGGGAGAAATTTGGCAAGCCTTCTAGAAAGAATCTTTGTGATAATCTACTAAAGGCTATTCAAGAAACTGGTAGACCTAAGATCCTTGGTCCAAAGCATACCCTCCTTGTGAGGAATTGGAGAAATATATGTGAAATTAAACTATTCCAAGTAATGTACACCTTTATAGAAGTTTTCATAGAAGTTTTCAATAAGTATCATCAAGTCATCCCTAATAACATTCCATAATTTTTGAAAGAAGGAGAAAGTAAATCCATTAAGGCCGGGAGCTTAATTTGCTACCATCAAAGGAGAACGTTGCCTCCTTAATCTCATCAAAGGTGAAAACTTACTTGAGATTAGATAAGTTGATAGAAGGCTCACAAAATTAGATTCTAATTGATGGAAATCTTGGGCACAAATTATCAGTTGAAGAGATGCTTGAAGAAAGATTGAAGCTTGTTATAATTTTCTTGCTGATTATTGAATTCTATACCTCCCTCTGTCAAAGCAGCTATATGATTCCTCCTTTTTTGACCAAAAGTAATTTGTGAAAGTAGCCTATTGGGGATAAATCCCGCTCCTGCCAAAGTCCAGCCTGATGCTTAGCCTAAAGCAATAGGTAATCACGAAAGAGCTTCGATCAAAAATTCTTCCTCCAGCGGTCGAATCCCAGCCGACCTCCTCCAACGGTCAAACCCCAGCCGAACTCCTTCAATAGCTGAACTCCTCCGACGGTCGAGCCCAACCGAACTCCTCCAATAGCCGAACCCCAAGTCGAACTCCTTTCGGACTTCAGCCTGAACTCCTCCCAGACTTCTTCATCAGTTCGGGTCCCTCCAGTGGTCGAACTTTTTTTCAGATTTCCTCCTTCAGTCGGACTCCTCCAGGAGTCGAACTCCTTCTGGAACTCCTCCTTCAGTCAAGTTTCCTCCAGGAGCCAAACTCTTTTCAGACTTCTCCTTCAGTCGGATTTCTTCCAGGAGTCGAACTACTTCTGGACTTCTCCTTCAGTCGGATTTCTATAGGAGCCGAACTTCTTTCCGAACTTCTCTTTCAGTCGGATTCCTCCAGGAGCTGAACTCCTTTCGGACTCCTTCTTCAGTCAAGTTTCTCCAGGAGCCAAACTCCTTAAGAGCTTCTCCTTTAGTCGGATTCCTCCATGAGCCAAACTTCTTTCCAGACATCTCTTCAGTCAAATTTCTATAAGAGCCGAACTCCTTCCGGAACTTCTTCTTCAGTCGGAATTTCTACAGGAGTCGAACTCCTTTCGGACTCCTCCTTCAGTCAAGTTCCTCCAGGAGCCAAACTTCTTTCAGATTTTTTTTCTTCAGTCAGATTCCTCCAAGAGCCGAACTCCTTTCGGACTCCTCCTTCAGTCGGATTCCTTCAGAAGCCGAACTCCTTCCAGAACTTCTCTTTAGTCAAATTTCTACATGAGCCAAACTTCTTTCGGATCTCTCCTTCAGTCAGATTTTCTATAGGAGCCGAACTTCTTCCGGACTTCTTCCTTCAGTCGGATTCCTCTAGGAGCCAAACTTCTTCGAGATTTCTCCTTCACTCAGATTTCTATAGGAGCCAAACTCCTTCCAGACTCCTTCAGTCAAGTTCCTCCAAGAGTCGAACTTCTTCCAAAATTCTATTTCAGTCGGATTTCTTCATGAGCCAAACTCCTTCCGAATTTCTTCTTCAGTCGGATTCTTCTCAAGAGTCGAGCTCCTTCCAAACTTCTCCTTTGGATGGATTTCGAATGCCTGCTTTCTCCAAATGGCATGGCTGTCACTATCATCTGGTGACACTTCTCTCTCCATAACAAATCCCATGGCCCACGATCAGACGGCATGACTTTCACTATTAGTCTGACGGCACCTCTCTGTCTATAACAAATCCCACGCGGCCCATGACCAGATGGTATGACTGTCATTATTAGTCTAGTGGCACCTCTCTCTTCGTAGCAAATCCCACGCGGCCTTAAGCGGCCCCCTACCAGACAGTATGGCCGTCACTATCAATCTACTACAGGACTCCATCTATAAAAAGGACCCCCAGATATATTTTCTCTAAGCTCTCTTTTTCTTCTCGAAACTTTGCTGAACTCTTTTCTAAGCACTCTATTTCTTTTGGCCAGAAGAGCTGACTTGATCGTCGGAAGGATCCTGCCGGAGCCGCCACCACCGACTTTGAACGAAACTTTATTTTGCAGTCATCGACGGCGATCTCATCTTCTTCGACTCCAGCTCGATTCGACGTCGATCAGATTCTGCACCAACATAGCCCTGTGTTCCTATTCCCTCTCTTGAGCCAAGTGACTTTGCTCATTGTTTCTAGTATATTTTCTTCTTTCTGTACAACTCCTTTAAAGACTTTCTCAAAATTCTTCAAGTGAAAAATTCAACAATAAAAGGTCTACTTTCTCCCCTTTCTTATCAAGAATTTCAATATCCTGCAAAATCTTCTTCTTCAGCTCTCTATTCACAATCCTCTTATTGAAAGCCTAAGATTTAATAATGGCATGAGCATTCTACAGATTCTTCACCCAAGCCTCCATCTAGTTACAAATACCCATGATTGATTCGATCGGGGAGTATAAAGATTTTTCTTAACCTGCTCAACTTAAATCTCACTAAAGAAAACTAGAAGAAGAGAGCAGAATTTTAAAAGTAGGGCTTAAATCTCATTTTCTTTCTTTGATTCCTTCTCCGCACTACATTAATTGAGATACATAGCTTCTATTTATAATAGTAAGATCCATCCTTACACATTTGGATCAGGTTCATCTTCCTAGTTTTTAAAAAGATGTCCTCCCTTGAATAATTTGGGTTAGACTCCTCTTCTATGTTCCAACAGATCTAGATCTCTAATAAAAAAAGACTAACATAAAAATCATAAAAAATATTAAAAATCTACATATGATAGATCTCAATTTCTACATCAACTTTTTGTCTGCTATCATTTTATCTAATTCTTTATGGATTGGAAGATAACATCTAATCAAAATCTTTTTCTAAAAGAAAAGATTCAGTTTGGCTAGTCTGTTTCGAGGCCTAAATGATAGAATTTTATCTAGTTCAACCCTCTAGAGGATTGGTCCAAAGTTGTAAATCTCAAAAGAATAACCAATTTTAATAACATGAAATCTTTTCAATCGGACATTGTATGACCAAGTTATGACTTCCTAAATTTGATGATTTGACTTTTTGATATGGAGATCTTGTTTTTAGATCCTATCTAGCCTTCTCATAGTGGCTAAAGTAGTCCATATTGAGTTTGTGATCCTTTTAGATATTTGTAGTGGCCAAAATGATCAACATTGAGTTTGATAATTCTCCTGGATACTCATAGTGGTAAAGTTGGTCCACATCAAATCTGGTGATCCTCTTAGATACTTATAGTAGCTAAAGTAATCTACATCAAGTCTATTAATTTTTTTGAATATTTATAATGGTCAAAGTGGTTCACATCGAGTCTGATGATCTACATGGATCAGAGCTCTTTTTGTTTAGAGAATTTAGCTCCTACTAAATCAAAATTGAAGATAAGAAAATGTTTGCTTCCTTGCCTTACAGTTGAACCATTTAGCTTTGCTCAGAGATATTTTTTGGCCTTGATCTTTTTTGCTAGATGGTAGATCCTCCTCTTCAAACATATGAGATAGTTTGGCTACAAGATTTGCCAATACTTGTGTTAAAGGCGTCATCAATCGAGACACGATCTCCATGAATTGGGCAATTTTCTCCTCTAATTATGTAATACATATCTTCATCTCTGAAGAAAAAACCAGCAAGATTCTAAGCATGCTTTTTAAAACTTTTTTGAAATATATAATAGTAGAAGCAAAATTAATCTACATTAATTCTACGCATGCTATGATCTAATCATAAAACCATACTCAGGATCTTTAACATGTTAATATGAATTAGAAAAATAAAATATAATCAATCAGCAAATCGTATTTACTGATCGATCTATGTTCAGAGCATAATACCTACGTGCGGATAGATGATCACCGTAATCTAGATCTACTAAAAATTGCTTCCATGTCGCGTTGCAGCCGCACACGTGTATTCGGCCTTTTATAGTGAGTCCATACGGAGCTCCTAATCCTAATCAGTTCCTTCCAGAGTGCTAGCTTCTCTCTGGAGCCTTCGACAGCCGATCTTCGTCGATTCAATCGATGAATTGCTTCTGATCTTTCGGACACTCCATAAATCAGAAGACGCAATGGACAAAGACGAGATGGTGGTGAAAATCGGTGGAGATCTGGCACTCAAACTCTCCATCCAAAATCTAGAGTCCCAACTCTAAGATTTCAGCACACACTCTTTAGAACCTTGATACTCTCTCTTTGGAAAACCTCACGCCAAAAGAGACGCATCCTTCTTTGATTTCTATCTCACAGAAATCCATCTGAAATCTCACGCACACCCATGCACTACCAAGGCTTTTCTCTCTTGTGCACGCCCAAAAAAATTTCATTTTAATAGGCGTCTATCGAGTGAATTGCGTAAGAGGATAAGGATGGGTTGGTTGAATTCGTTTCAACCAATTCTCTTGAATTCAAAATGGCAATGGGACCCATTGCTCTTGTGGTAGAGTTGCCCTAGATAGCATGGCTCCGTGATGGCATTGGTGACCATCCCAACATATATTCCTTCTATCCGGTCATCATGGAGCAATTGAAAATGTATTATAGAAAGCTAACAAAAAATGCCACACCAGTATTTTAAATTGAAAATGTTTGCAACTACCTCAATAGCGATGTGTGAAGATGGGTGGCCATGAGATTTTTGGTTTAAAATACTGATGTGGTATCTTCTTATTGGCTTTGTCCACGGTACACGTGGTAGACTAAGTCTATCTAAGAATTAATTTCTTAGATTCCCTCATTTGTAGTTCCCTTGGAATGGGCGTCATATATGGATTTGGTGCATCCTCCATGCCCAGTTCGACACCATGGTCCTCCACTTGAGGTGGGTTTGGGTCCCTCTCTATCTCACAAGCATTTCTCGAGTCAAGGCTTAAAGCACAAGTGACTAAAAACATCTGAAAATTGATCAAAAGGTGATTCTTTAGTCATGGTCTTGGTCCTTCAGTTTTTTAGGATTCTAAAATTGGCTAATAACTAACTTGGAGTCACCAATAACATTGATAGTGCTGTTACATTTAGTTGTTGGGTAATTGTTGAAGCCTATGATATGGATACTTTTTACTTGAATACATTATTGGTTGCTGGAAAAATCAATCGACTTGCATTAGGTACGACCATTGTCATGTGTGAAACCTAGCACTCAAGCTAGCACCAGATATAACTATGTAAAGATTCATATGGATGTGTATTTATCCCACATTGGCTATGTACCGGATAGATCTTGGATATTTATATAGAGTCAAAAAAACTCAAATAATACATTCGATCTGATCTTTTTGAGTAAGATCCTAGATTATTGCAAATGGTATCAAAGTATAGTACCATCCCATAGCCCATTTGGACTTAGAGACACCATAGGACGGCCATATTTGGACTAACCATGAGCCAAACATGGTATTTGTAATAGGACTTGTGATTTTTATGATTAGATTTGAATCGATTTGAACCCTTAGCTTAGCGAGGATGTTAGGACTTAAATAGGATAGCATGTGGGAGCCCTTGTAGGAGTATGTTTAGTCACACATCAACTATATAATAAACAAATCTTGGATACTTATATACAAGGTTAAGGATTCAAATAATATTTTTTGACTAGCTTTTCTAAGTAAGGTGCTAGATTATTATAGCTGCTATTAAATCTTCACCCCTCAGACAATGTGTTGCATGTAATTAAATGGTTGTGGCGTCCATAAATAAATCTCAAAAGAGTTTTTTTGAGCATTACTGAATGACACATTTGTTGATAAGTAGAGAAGATAATCCTTGATCCATAATGAGGCTTGCAATAAGGTTTATTTGAATCTTAGAAGATTCTTAGGACTGGTGGACATGGTGATTGTGATATATACATTAGGTGGGGGCAGCATGTACACAAGCTTCCCCTATAATATTCATTAATACAAAAAATGTAATAGAGACACAATTCATGGATGGATGGCCAGTAGTCAAGAGTTTTAGTTGTAGATTAAGATCTCTGTATGATGCACATGAGTTGCACATTAGAGTGTATGAAGCCGAACTGAAAATGGATCACGGTGAATCGCTGCTTTAAATGGACTGGGCCTTCCTAATATTAAGTTCGGATCACCATCAATAAGACCGACCATAAGTTTGTTCGACATTTTGGGCCAGGATGCATCATGAAATTGTTTGGGATTGGCCTTGAATGTTTGTTATCGAAGATTCAACCCAAACTTAAAATTATCGTCTGGCATGACCTTACATGGCTCTCCAACCAGTCCGACATGGCAAACCTCAATCATTGATTAAGACCTGATTTGAACGGACTTTTGTTAAAGAGAGGCCTGGTTGGGTCAAATTATAGAAATCATTTGCACTTCCAATTTTCGACCCAACCAAACCCCAACTTAGCCAATGACCTGAAATTGGCGACTCTTTGGCTTGACCCTTCCAATATTAACCAACTAGGCATAAGTGTGTGTGTGAAACTAATGTTGGTTGCAAAGGTCAACCTGTGGCACTACCATAATAGAACGTCGCGTATGAATTAAGGCAATCAATCTAATCATGATAGAACATCTAGCAAGTGAACTGAGCTTGAGCCCTCTTGGTTGGAAGTGAGGGTTCAAAGACCCGGTCTTGAGTAGTATTCTTTCTTAAGACATTCAACCTTTCAGAAAATTTTAAGCAAAAAATCATAGATTTCTAGGTACCTTATCTTCTCCTACATTAATTAAGACTTCCCTCGATTATATTTA
The DNA here is from genome assembly GCA_006176705.1 of Cocos nucifera. Lineage (NCBI taxonomy): Eukaryota > Viridiplantae > Streptophyta > Magnoliopsida > Arecales > Arecaceae > Cocos > Cocos nucifera. The sequence goes on along the minus strand of QRFJ01001066.1, from coordinate 7,673 downwards.
AAAAAATAAAAAAAAAAAGCAAAAAAATAATCAAGCAAGCACTGATACATGGCCTTCTTATCAAGATTTTAAATAATGCATTATAGGATTAAAATGGACCTTCATTGGAACAACTGTTGAGTGATATAAGATCATCATGATAGTTAATTATTTGCCTCAAATACTAGCATTTCAAATTTTTAATATTTAATAATATTTATAGTCACTCTAACCATGTTATAATGAATAATAATAGGAAATTAACAACATTATCTTTCCTTCACTTTCACAAAAAAAAAAAAAAAAAAGTTCTAGAGCATACAATAACTTTTAGAGAAAACTTTAATATAAAATCTAAAATTTAATTTAGCAAAAGGTACAAGTAAATAATATGAGCATTATTTAGATATACTAGATTGTTACAAATATAAATTATGCATTATAGTTGCAGTTATTTTTCCATGCATTATTTTATATATAGCATAATGGGTGCCAGTGGAAGCTTTCCTAACAATTATAATACCATTATTTAAAATCTTGCTCTTTAAGTCATGAAAAATTAATTATATCGATGGCTAGGCAAAATATTATTCGCTATTTGAAAACTACTAATTAAGTACCACCCAGCACCTCCCCCTCGCCCCACCCCCCATAATCCAAAAAAGATGGAAATTGTCCTGCTAGCTAGATTTGTGTCATTAATTGAAAAAAATGAATTTCTAATTTTAAAGACAAAAGAGCAAGAAAAAAAAGGGGATAGATAAGATAGCCAAGTCTAATTAAATGGTTGGCCCATGCATCCCAACATCTAACCTTCTATGATGTACGACTCCACTGGATTTCCTGAGTTCTGGTTCCTGGACCGGCACCTTATCAACCAGGCCATAGAGTCTGAAACATTAAGATCTATGATATAAATTAATTTGCGGATGACCACATCATCCAAGGCAAAGCCATCATATTATGTAACTTCCTCCTCTTACAGAAGTCTATGGCCTACACGCCTTTACATAATTTTGTAAAAGCTGGCCTATAAGAAGCCCATCTTGTGTGTGTGATATGTTAAAGCAAGCCAGACATGAGATTTTGCATCCTTAATTGTCCATTGGTGATGTTAATTAGCTAAGGCAGGCTCATCACTACAAGAAATAAGAGGTTTTATCGATGCAAAATTTTCCTCAGCAAAATTTAGCATGATAAATAGCATAATTAGCTATGCAAAATACTAAACATCGGTAAAATTTATAGAATTAGCTACGCTAAAAATAAAACATCATAAAATATAATTATTAATATAAGAATTCCATCAGCATTCAAATAAAAGCGTCGTAATGGGTATCCTAATTTTTTAATTTTGGACAAACATTTATCGATGCTAAATTTTTCAAAGGCAATAATGCTAATTACCTACGCTTATAGCTTACATAGATATTTAGCCTTATTGCCTACGCTAAAGTAGCATCGATAAATATTTTTTATTATTTTTTTTATTTTTATAAATAATTTATCGATGTTAAATTAGCGTAAGAAATAAGTATAATTTTCTATCTCTTACGTAGGTAATTAGGCTTATTTCCTATACTAAACTTGCATCACCAAACATTTTTATTTTTTTATTTTTTATTTATATAAATAATTTATTGATGCTATATTAGCGTAGGCAATAAGCCTAATTGCCTATGCCTATGTATTATGTAGGTAATTAGGCTTATTACCTATGCTAAATTAGCATTGATAAATATTAATTTTTTTTATTTTTTTTATTTTTGTAAATAATTTAGCGATGCTAAATTAGCATAGAAAATAAATCTAATTTTCTATGCTGATGTCTTTGGTAGGTAATTAGACTTATTGCCTATACTACGTTATCGTTGGCAAATATTTTTTTATTATTATTTTTTATTTTTATAAATAAATTACCGATGTAATATTTTCGTAGGTAAAGAGTCGAATTATCGATGCTCTAATTTTGTATAGGCAAATGCCCTATTTACCTACACAGGTTAGCATCGATAAAATGATTTTTTAATTAATTAATTTTTTTATTTTCATAAATAATTTATCATTATCTAAATAATTTATAGGTATAATTTTAAAATTTAAAGTCCATCTTCACTGTTCATTATCTAAATAATTATCGTTAAAGCATCATCATAAAAGTTCGTCTCGATTTGGTAGCCCTAGCTACGTCGATCAATAAAATTCAATTTCGATGACCACGAACAACCATATGATGATCTGATAGATAGAGATCACTGATAGATTTGAAAACTTGCTATGATGATTTTGATGATATTTGTAGCATATTATCAAAGTTTTATCTCAATCGAACATCATTATCATGATTAATTTAGTGTGGGATGATTTCGATCATTAAATAAAAAATGCGTGATCAAAAAGCCAACAGCGCCCGATTATAAAGCAATTTTTAGATAAATGATATTTGCTACTACTTTGATCATTTGTATGGTGGTGATCATATAATTTAATACACACATATATGAGCGATTCAAAACTATATGTTTCTTGATACTCATTCTTAAGGTCCTTAACTAAGTATACTTGTGCTTTTGTAAAATCTATTTAGCATGAATGGTTTATACATATGTGGTATGAATTTTATCATCATCACTATATAAATGATCAAAATAGTAGCAAAGATTATTCATCTAAAAAATTGCTTTATAATCGAACGCCATTTGGTCTTTTGATCACGCATTTTTTATTTAACGACTGAAATTATCTCATACTAAATTGATCATGATAATGACGTCCGATTGAGATGAAATTTTGCTAGTATGCTACAAATATCACCGAGATCATTATCGCAAGTTTTTTAAACCATCGATGATCTCTATCTAGCAGATAATCATATGATCATTCGTGGTCATCGAAATCAAATTTTATTGATTGACAAAGCTAAGGCTACCGGATCGAGGTGAACTTTTATGACGATACTCTAACGATAATTATTTAGATAATGAATGATGAAGATGGATTTTAAATTCTAAAATTATACCTATAAATTATTCAGATAATGATAAATTATTTATAAAAATAAAAAAATTAATTAAAAAAAACTTTTTACCAATGTTAGAAAAGCATAGGCAATAATATAATTGCCTACGCATAATAGTTACATAGGCAATTAGGATTATTACTGACGAAAGCGAGCATCGAAAAATGTTGTAATTACCTATGAAAATGTTAACATCGAAAATTTATTATTTCCAATGGATACACTACATCGAAAAATATTTTTCTTATTTTAAATTTTTTAGTTTCACTTAAATATTTTTTACTTTAATATAGTGCAAGTAAATATATTTATTATAAAAAATTAAATAAAAAAATATTTGTCGATGCAAACTATCCATCAGAAATAACAATAATTTCCTACTTTAGATTTTTACGTAGGTAATTAAGTTATTTTCTGATATTAAATTTACGTCGCTAAAAACTTTCACTTTTTATTAAATATTTTATTTTCTATAAAACAATTTCTAATATTTTTTTTAATCGATAATAATTTTAATTATCTATATTTTTTTTTTTACGTAGCTAATTAACATAATTACCTATGCTAAATTTAGCATAGGTAAATATTTTTTTCTGATATTTATGTTTTCATCGATAAAATCTAATAATTTTTGACGTATTTTTGTGCCGATAAATATTTTTTAGATATTTACCAAGCCAACCCTATTCCTATTTTCGTCTCCCGCCCCCGCCTTTCTATTTTTCCTAGCCAGAACCCACTCCTGCCCCACCCATTTCGATCCCTCACTCTCACCATCGGTTGTCCCCACCTCTGCCTCCGCCGCTGCTATCATCGCCGCTGTGCCGCCGCCCTGAAAAGGTAAACCCTTATTTTTTGGATCCTCGGGGAAGGGAGGAGCGGAGGGGTGGGGCTGGTTGCTCGGGTAGGGAGGAAGGAGAGAAGGAGGGGCGGGGTGGGGCGGAGGGGAGCTACGGGCCGGGGGTAGGGGGCGCGATCGAAACGAACCCAAATTCTGGCATTTTGGGGGAGGAGGGGTGCCATGGGAGGGGTTTGTGTTCCCGTTGACGATCGTCGGGACTCGGTGGGGAGGGGAGGGGGAGTTAGTCGCATGGATGCTGTGGGCGGACTGCCAGGGCCTGGGGAGGTAGGGGATGGCCGCCGGGGCTGGGGGGAGGAGACTACCGCCGGGGTTGGGGGCAAATGGACCAGGGGGCTACGGCCGGAGTGGCCGAGGTTGGGGATTTTGTGGCGTATGGGGGAAGGAGGAGAGAAAAAAATTATTTAGATTTTAAGATATTATGGATAATTTATTTAATATTTTATTAGATTATATATATTATAATTATTTTATATATAATTATATAAATATTTTATATAGGATTATTTAATATTTTTAGGATTATATATTTTATAATTATTTTTTATATTTTATATATTTTATAAAAAAATTATTTTATATATTTTATAAGATTACTGGCTATATGATACCAAATCTTCCTTTGGTGTTATAAAAAATATATTTATTAATTATATAAAAAATATTATAATAAATATTAATATATTTTTAATATATTTTAAAAATATATTTATTAGTACTATAAATTATAAATTCTATAAATATATATTAATTATTATATAATTAATATTTTTATTTATATTTATAATTTTTTAATATAAATATTTATTTTGATTAGAAAAATAAGATAAATAGAAGTAATATATTATAATTTTATTATTTAAATATATAGTGTCATAATATATTTCTACTATAATTTAAAATTATTGTTGAATGAAAATACGATAACAGTATGATTAATAATATATTATAATATATAATTTAGGTGTAATGTAAAGTTATGTCACTTATAATTTTATAATTTTAATTTGGTAGAAAATAAAAAAATTATCCATATCATTTTAAAAACACTAGAAGATATGGAAGCCATGGAGTGCCATAATTCTGGTTGGTTGCAGAAATATTCATGAAAGTAGGAAGGTTGCATGGATAAAAGTTATGTTTATGGAATATAATTTATGTTATGTTTTATTAGTATTCTTGATTGATGATATTTATAATGTATGTTGTTGACGAATGTTGTTTAACTTTGAATTTTTTTTTAATTTTTTATTTAAAGTTTACGTTGATAGTTTGTTGTTAAAGCTACATTGGTTTATAATTTTTATTTATAAAATTTTTTGCATAAAATATAGAAAATATCCATATTTCAGAGGAAACTCTATCAAAATGCAGAGTTATCCTTTTTTGATAAATTAAGATACCATTCCTAAATGTATGTTCAGATATGATAGCTAAATTACATTGGGATCGACTCTTGGATGCTCTATTTTTGAGTATTTTGAAAAAGCTTTAATCTTATTATTATTATTAATCAATATTTTATTTCGTTATGTGGTGTTCAGCAGTTATCTCTCATCTATTGTCCATATATATATTAGATAGGGTGCATAGGCACCGTATTCACATCATATACTTGGAGAACCATAGGAGATGCTGCCGAAATTTTCACAATATTGAAACAAAATATCAACTAATAACAATAATAAGATTATTGCTCTTTTAAAAGAGATAAGATCATATTTGCTAGAAATGGATAGGATTATGCATTTTTAAAACTTTACTAATAACATATACCTTAATGATGACTATTTTTCGTGGATAGATAAAAAATATCAACAAAAGTTGGATGAATGCTCCTTTAATCATCTTACCTGAATATCAACAAAGTGTTAGGGATTTTATAAGATTTGCATGAGAAAGCATTAATGATCCCAATAGAATCAAATGTTCTTGTCGGAGATGTTACAATAATTGCTTCTAGCCTACAGATATAGCATTGGAGCACTTGTTGAATTGGGATATGGATTTAAAGTATACTATTAGGATTTGCATAGGGAATGTAGATCTACCAGCATAAGAGACCAATATACGGGTCAACAGCCTAAATCAATTGGTATCAATGAGATATTAGATTATTTATATGAAGGACATTTTTTGACAACTCCCCTAACAGTATGGATAATACAAATGATGGACATTTTGAAAAACTCATAAGAGATGCCAAGGAGCCATTGTATCCAAATTATAAGAAGTTTTTGATGCTTGTGTACTTGATAAAACTTCTACATGGTAAAATCATATTTAGTTGGAGTCAAAAGTTATTTGACTTTATATTGAACTTAATCAAGGAGGCTTTACCGGATGATGAAAAACTTCAAAAATCATATTCAGAGGCAAAAAAATATATGCGTGAACTTGGACTAGGTTATACATCAATACATACATGCAAGAATGATTATGCATTATTTTATAAAGAGCATCAATACTTGGATTGTTGCCCAGAATATGGTGAGTTGAGGTATGCTGATGATTTTGAAAGAGGTAAGAAGCAGCCTCATAAGATTTTGAGATACTTTTCATTAACACCAAGACTTCAGAGACTTTATCAATCATCGAGGACCGCTAAGACGATGAGATGGTATCATGAGATAAGAATTTCTGAGGATAACATCATTAATCATCCAGTAGACTATAGTTTAGAAAAATTTGATAAATAATATCCTTATTTTGCTAATGACCCATGCAACATTCATCTTGGTTTAACATCTGATGGTTTCAATCCATTTACGATCATAATTACAGTATGTGGTTAGTTATGCTAATGCTGTACAATGTTGTACCATAAAAATATATGAAAGAGGCATTTATATTTTTATCATTACTTATTATTGGACCTAAAGCTTCCGGTAATGAGATAGATGTTTATCTACGATCCTTAACCAGTGAATTGAAAGAACTTTAGAAGATTGGTATTCTAACATACGATTCAGTTAGTAAAATAAATTTTTGATTGCATGCGATGATAATGTGGACAATAAATGATTTTTTGGCTTATGGCAACCTATTTGGATGGAAGCACAAAAGGATATTTGGCATGTCCAATTTACAACTGGTGATAGCTGCTCCATTAGACTAAAATATGGAAGAAAAAATTATCTATAAGGGTCATCACAGGTTTTTACCATCTAGTTATTTTTAGAGAATCCATCAGAATCGATACTTCAATGAAAAGTCAGAGATACATTGGCCACATTGTATAATGAGCGGAAATGACATATTGGCACAATTAGAGGCCATTGGTAGTGTTAAATTTAGCAAAGTTTCTAAGAATCGTAAGCGAAAGCATAATGAATCAAAGTTGAACTAGACGAAGCGGAGCATTTTTTTTTGAATTACCTTATTAGCAACATCTTCTACATCGTCATAACTTGGATGTCATACACATTAAAAAGAATACTTGTGATAATATTATTGGGACACTTCTTAACATCAAGAAAAAAATAAAAGATAATCCGAATTCTCGACTAGATCTATTAAGAATGAAAATACGGCATGAGTTGCACTTGATGCCCCATGATGGCCGTAGAAAATTTTTAATGCCAACTGTAAGTTATACATTGAATGGTGATGAGAAAAAAAGTTTCTATGAGTGATTAAAAGTTGTAAAATTTTCTGATGATTTTGCCTCCAACATTTCAAGCTATGTGAACTAAAAAGATGGCAATATCTCGGGTATGAAGAGTCATAACTTTTATGTTATGTTGCAGCATCTTATACCTATTATGATGTATGGCTTTCTCCACTCTAGAGGTATATAATGCATTTATTGAATTG